>CM077251.1:23389277-23601777 GCA_039654775.1 Spinibarbus caldwelli
TTTTAATGCAAGCAAAAGAGTCTTGGCACAGGACAAATTTGAGGTTCCGCTGTTGTAAGCATGCAGGGTTTTTAATGATTTTTATTATTATTATTGTGGTCAAGGATAAGTGCACATATCACACAATAGCCAGTGCATGAGCGGTGGTGTAGCACAATGTCTCTGGTGTGCCATTATTACACTGGTGCAGTATGTAAGTACATGAATCATGTCTAATGAATATCAGTGTGTACTGTATGTGTGCATGCATTTGTGTGTGATGTCTCGAAGTCCCTGAGGAGGGTAGATGGTAACGTTAACTCAGCGCTGCATTCATCTTTGCCACTCGTTTTATTACATAAGTGCATCACACATGATGGGCTGTGCCAGAAATTCCAATTAAAGCAAAAAACAATGGGGACAATTTATTCAAATGTATTTTCAAATGAAGAAGGCAATTTTCGAAAACATTTTTGTTCTTTTTACCAGTGCTTTTTGCTGTGCTCAACCGAAAATCTCTTTAAAAGTCCAAAAAGGTTTTTAGAATATATATATATTTTTTAATGCAAAGGTGTCACATTGAAATGTTTCCTTGGAGACTATGCCATGCACACCACTGTTTTAAGACCTGACTCAGCAGTATATGTAGTGAATTAAAGTGTCAGTCACAGACAGGCCAGGAGAACAATGTGAAAGCACTATTATTTAACAGAACTAGTTGTAATCACAATCCTCTCTGTCTGTACTCTGTCTGTAATTGATATCTAAGCCCAAAATTGATGCTTTGTAAAACTAGTTAAGTGTTAGTTTCGCACAAATCACAGCATATCATCAATTGCATATTTAATCCTGAGGAAATGAGCAAAGGCAAGTCTTTTCATGATTAATCAATGCAAGAGTTTAATTTGTTCAATTCAAGATGAAAGAGTGTTTGCAACCCATTTGACCTCTTTAATGGCAAAGGTTTACTAAGTGAAACATTATATTATTAAACGAGAAAAAAAATTGTTGAGCGGGATTGAATGGATTGTGAAAAGTGGCCATTCCATGGACAGACCTACTGTAAATGTGAACCTGACACCAATTTTTAGGGAGGATTTCTGACTGGGACATTGAAGCTAAAGGTCAACTTCACCCTCAAGAGCATCTCAACCATTAGTGTGTGTTGGGCCTATAATATATAATTAATTATAATTTTAATTTTGCATAATTAATGCATAATTTTCATTTAAAGATATAAAATGCTAAGTATTGGACTGGCAAATTTGTGTGGGTGACACTCATAGTGTAATATATGTGCATATCTACACTGCCGTCCAAAAGTTTGGAAACGCCCCAGGCAAAGAGGGGTTTTGGACAACATCATCATAAATCCTTATTAGTTTGTGATGACTGTGCATTAATAAGGGACAACACAAAATTTGTAAACATTGTATTACATAAACAATGATTTCACAACATGGAAAACTAGCTATTGATAAATCATCTCGAGTCTAAACTGTGCTTGGTCTGTTCTAACATTAATAGGCAATCAATCAGTAAAGCTATAAAGGTGTGTGACCCAATAATCTAGAGAAAAGAAACCATAAATTATGCCACTGACAGGGTAACCAGCCGTCATAGCGCCTTTGTGATTTTATATTTATCTATTGCAGCTCTATTCTAATTGTCTATTCCAATTTCAATACCACAGCAAAAACTACTAGCTTACAAGAACAAATGAACAAATTACAAGCAACACCACAAATAAATAAATAGAATAAAGATACAAATTAAAGAAGGGTTTTTAGATTTGTAGGTGTTCAAGTACAAAAATTGAATAATGAAATGTAAAATAACTCATATTCTTCACTGTATAAATTAAATATAGATGAATCATTGTTATAGATAATATGTTATTCAGTCAAGAGCAGTGAGTGATTTTCTCTTTTTAATTTTTACTTTTTGCTTTATTTATTTATTTATTTATTATACATTTTTATTATTAATATTATTATTATTTGTTTTTGGATTAAATTTAAGACACTGATAGCACCTGGTAAATTAGGCACGGTCACTTTAAACACAATTCATGAGTCTAATATATTGATACACATCCGATTTCTTTCTCAACTGTTTAAGATCACTCAAGACATAACCAACTGTTTTCAAGGATACTTGCTAAGACGGGTTTTGTTGTATGTATTTGTCCATTCAAGCGCAAGAAGACGTGGAAAGAAACTCTATTCGGGGCTTGTGCTTTGTCAGAGATGCATCTCTATGTGTGCACACTAACGATTACTGGTTTTACAATAAATCATGATAAAATTCCCCATAGTATTACCGTTTCATATTTTAAGTATCATTAAAACCGTATTTGAGTACCGCGATTTGAACAACTCAGGATAAATGTTAATCAAACAACAAAACACAGAGAAAAATCACTTTTGTAGCTTTAACACAGATTTATTAGATTTAATTTATACAGTGAAGACTATGCAGTGTTATTTTACATTTGATTATTCAACCAGTATACCTGAATACGGTTAGACTTACCGGAAAAATATAAAGCACTGTTTATTTATTTTATATCTTTCTTCTATTATATTTTTTATTTATTTATTTATTCCAAATAGAGCTTTTCAAATCATCTGGTGTTTTTTTTTTTTTTTTCATATCACAATATATATCGCAGAAATACAAAATATCGCAATGTGAGTTTTTTCCAATATCGTGCAGCCCTAATTTACAGAGAGTTACATTTACATTCAGCTTGTGTGCAGTTTTTGTCTGGCCAAAAAACTGGCCGAATTTGCATGCCCTGCTGTAAATTTTGACCGGTTGATGAAAAACAAGCTTATTTGGATTCACACATTTAAACAATTCGGATAAGGATAAATTCGGATAAGGATTCGGATAAAATACATATAATCATTTATTAATTAGTTATCATTTTGACTTAACCCTTTTCTTTATTTAAAGGCTGAAAACATTTTTCGAGTTTTATTTGAACATTTTGTACATGTTATTAGATAAACTGTTGTCAGTCATGTTGTCATTTAAAATACGGACATCATTGGTAATGTTATTGTTTTAATGTTTATGCAAACAAAAAGTCGTTTTATTTGTTGTTTGTTGATTTTAAATATAAAACTTCGTGAAACGATTTATGAGTCAGTACTTTTTGAACATTTCCAGCACATTTTAACAATGCCGTGATAATACTTATGACAGTGATAATTTTGCTCACTATAATCGTGATAAGAAATTTTGGTTACACTTTATTTTAAGGTGTCCTTGTTACAGTGTAATTATACATTTAAGTACTGAGTAATATTTATTAACTACATGTACTTATTATATGGTTAGAATTAGGAATAGGGTTTGGCTTAGGGTTACTTGCATGTAATTATGCATAATTAATTGTTATTATAATAGTAAGTACATGTAACCTGTGTAACAAGGACACCTTAAAATGAAGCTTTACCGAAAATTTTCATACCATTACATCTCTAGTGCAACAGTCCACACTGAACAGAGCTGTTATTCACATCTCCTTACACTTGAATGCATTAAAATCACTTGAATGTTCAAATTGACAAGGTGTATTTGTCTGTTAAAGCACAAGAAGACGTGCTTTAAAAAAAACCAAAAAGTCTTGATTTGGGGCCCCTTAGAATCCTGGGCCCATAAGCATACTCTGCACCCCCGTAACGGCGCCCTTGGCTGGATGATAACATTTCTGTTTTCTGCAGAGCTGTTTTATTGATGAATTAAACTATGAACCGTTATTGAACCAAAATGAATTGACACTTAGCTGAAATGATCTGAATAATGTTTACATTTGTCTTTTTAAAGCTGCTTTACTGCAAAATTGAATTCTTTTTTTTTTTTTTTTATCAATGAATCATTATTTTCCTTTTTATCACTGTAAGGCCGTGTGTCCACCAAAGTGTTTTTTCCTCAAGACATTTTTTTTTAAAAACAGGAGCATGACAAGGTTATTTTTTACAGTGCTCTGTGTTTTTTTTTTTTTTTCTCCGCGTCGAGAATTGAAGAATGTTCAACTTTAGGTAAAACACAGCACTCATCACTAACATTGTACGTCAGCCATCCAATCACAGTGAAGAAGGGGCGGGGCAAATACCACACTGAACAACTGTCACACCCTGCTTGTACTATGAATGAACAACAATGGAGAAGTTATTATTGCTTGTCTTCGAGTATCATGTCTTCACCAGATGGAATTCCCGGACGACCACAATATTGTTATGAAAAATAATGCATGGAGAAACATTTCATTCGCTATCCATCTGCCATATTACTTAAACTCATATTCCATATTATAGCAACCAAAGAGTCTCAACTGAAAAAAAGGCTACACCACAGAAGTGCTCTTAAGCGCACACAGATAGGGATTTTCAGCAGAGCGCCTGGCATTTTCAGCTGGCTAAAAATGCTTTGGTGGATACACAGCCTAAAGCAGCTTTGAATAATGGTGACTTGACTTTCACTTCACAATTTAGGGCCTTTATGAGCTCAATTAATGCAAAAAGCTCAATGCAAGGAGCACCAATTATGCAAATAGAGGCACTGCGCTCCTCTTACCTACCTTTAGTTGTCGCTGTTGGATATTGTTACTTTGTTCAATAGTAGTTTACATAATAAATGCTCTGTTTTTATTGTAGACCAATGTGCATCAGCATCACCCTGATTCCCTCAACAAAAACCCAATAGGATTTTCCATTGGCTTTTGGTTTATTGCACAAAATAAGCTCTTAGACCAAATGTTTGATTCTTACATGTTCTGTTCATCATGATAATCGTAAAAGTAAAATGTAAGGGGAGGTTCATGTCCTAATGTACACTATAACTTGAAGCTACTAAACCCCAGCAGCTTCTAACCAAACCATGATGGTACTTTCCTTCCAGCTGGATGTAATTGCATCAGATCAGACTGGCTGAAATATCTGCTGCAGCTTTACAACATGCATATGCTGTCTTGCACAGATCCTACAAAAAGCTTATACTCTGGAAACTTTTTGCAACTGTTTGTTAATTAGCTGAAAAAGACATCAAACCCATCTTGAATAAGACCAAGAAAGAATCATCCAGCAAAGGCTTTACCAGAAACAATCTGTTGGTGTCATCTGTTGTCTTCTGACCTCTCTTACACAGAGATGGCAGAGTCAATATGACCCAATCATCTAAACGTATCTGCAGCGGGTGCTTTGACTGCAGCGCACGTATGCCCCCCTCCATCTCTGCCCAGACCACCTCGCCTAGAGAGCTATTTTTAGCTACAGGCCTAATGGGACTCTTCTCATCTACTTAGCCAGAGAGATGCTGTTAACTGTAGTCTCACTTGGGAGCTTTACAGACTTCAGAACAGACAGCTGACGTAAGTAATCGTTCCTAAATCATTAACCCAAATAAAAAATAATGTTCACACTGCAAGTCAATATGTAATACTTTTATACTTTACAGTATGTGCAGTATGTGCACTCCTGTGCTGCCCCCATCTGGTCATTTGACATATATCTCTGTACTCTTTCATATAGTCATAATCCACTTACTCAGACTGCTGAATCACACACACATACACACATTTACAGGGTAAATATTGATTGTGTGCAGATTTGCTGCTACAAAGGTTCAGTTATGGTTAGCATTAGGGTTGGACAATGACTATCTGGCAACAACAAATCATAAGGTTTGAGTTCAGAGAGGAGCTGCAACCCCTTTGCCTGGCCAAAAGGTGTCAGTCTTCTCATTTTATGGTGGTTCTAAAGAGGACTAATGTGCAGGAAAGCTGTTATATATAACTGTTAGCATTCCAGTGTGTGCAGCCCTAAAAGTAACAAATCTGACATGTCCAATTTTGCTTACTTATTTGCAAAAACATTTTAGTTATATCATCTGCCAGAAGTGCTTAACTGCTAAAACTAACCAGCGGAACATTGACCTCCACATCCAATTCACTGCTTCAAACCACAGGATGTTTTGATAACTAATTATCTGAAAACTTGATCAGTAAATTAGTTGACTTTAAAATGTGCTTATGGAAGCCCATTTCTGCCACATAAGAAATTCTTTGGTGGGGGGGGGGGGGGGGGGGGGGTGGGGGGGGGGGGGTTAAAATTATGAGATACTAAAAAAAAAAAAAAAAAGTTGTACACTGTAAAAAAAAAAAAAAAAAAGTAAAATTAAGTTTTTATGTACAATTAAAGTAATTTCAACTTAAATTACATTAAACTGACTTAAAACATGAGTTGAATCTTGTAGAACTTATTTTAAAAAAGTTGAAAATTGCTTAACTTATTTTAATGAGTTAAAGTAATGTCAAAACATGTTGTCATGCCGTAATGATCATACCATTTTTACAGTGTAATTATGAGATACCGAATCATAATTATGAGATGAAATTCGAAATTATGAGATACTAAGTCAAAATTCAGATGCTAAGCATAAGATAAAAGTCAAAAAATAAAATTATTACATACAATTGTCAAAAGTATGATTTAACATCTTATGATTTTGACTTTTGTCATAATTTCTGACATTTTATCACATAATTATGACTTAGTATCTCATAATTTTGACTTTTCGTCTCGTTTTATCTCATAATGGCCAGATTTACTAACAGCTTGCGCCAGCGCAAACTGTCTTTCGGCGTTAAAATAGTACTGTCAGGATTTACTAAAAACGTGCAGTGAAGAATTAGCACTGAAAAGGCGTGGACAGTTATTTTAGCACCTGACCTTATTGAATATGCATTTGTAGGAGTTTACCTTTCAGACGCAAAATTCATGGGAGGAGAGTTTTAAAAATGAATCACGCAACGTGATTTACTAACATTTGCGCTCATCAAATTAATAGTATTTGTGCCATTATTTAACACCCAAAAAAAGCATGTCTTAAAGCAGGTGGTAATTTGTGCTGCTCTTGGTAGATTGCGCTGGTCATTATGGGAATGATCCGGCTGCGTCTGCGTTTTTTAATGTGCGCATTGTCAGTAAATCACATGCAGAATTT
This sequence comes from Spinibarbus caldwelli, assembly GCA_039654775.1. NCBI lineage: Eukaryota > Metazoa > Chordata > Actinopteri > Cypriniformes > Cyprinidae > Spinibarbus > Spinibarbus caldwelli. The sequence continues at coordinate 23,396,271 of CM077251.1, forward strand.
TCCCCTCCCATCGGCGCTGTTTTGGAATTGCGCTCTAATGCTAATTTGCCCTGTTTAGTAAATCTGGCCCTTAGTATCTCGGCGCTGTTTTGGAATTGCGCTCTAACGCTAATTTGCCCTGTTTAGTAAATCTGGCCCTTAGTATCTCATATTTCATTTTGATGTTATATGTCATAATTATGACTTTCTATGTCATAATTAAGATTCACCAAAGCGTGATTTGTGTACAACTGTAGGCTGACCTTTAGAATTTATTTTCAAAACTGTAACCATGATTCTAAAGCAATAAAGACAAGAAAGTTTATATGTATGTGAATCACACAGCTCCTCCACTCTTGTAAGTCTTTTAATGGGTTTTGATGAATTGGTTATGAAGTGTGTGTAACACTCATAGCGTGTGGGTGCACTATTACCCTCTCGTCTCGCTCTCGTCTTGTAGAACGCAGCTAATAGACGCAAATAAAGGACACAGCAGGTCTGTGGACAATGGTGGAGGAACATGGCACTGATCTAAATGACAAAGGTGCTGAATGGGGCCGCGATGGCAGTGTCGAAGGTGGAACACAAGGGCCAGGCGTTGCTATGGCAGGACGCAAAAGGAGGGGAGCATTGGGATGAAACAACAAGCATCTCGAATGGCAGGTGTCCGCTTGAAAAAGAGAGGTTGAAATAAAACCACTACTCAGTATAGGTCCATATGTGTGCTTTTTATCTTCCATACAGGAGAAGTAGATTATAGTTTAGTGTCTGCAGTATTTTAATAACATATCAGCAAGAGAATTAAACCACAGCCTTTTTTCTTCTTGACATCACAAAATATATGGAGTCTTGACACAAAATCCATCATCAAGTGTGTGTGAATATGTAATATAAGCTTATATTTCAAGCGCGGAAATATTAATCTGTCTTTCAATATTTCTGTCTTTCTATGCACGGATGGGGTTTATATTTTATGGGTGTGAAGAGCTGTATATATGTGCACACGGGAAAGATATTGATATACGACTGAATGCAAACTCAATTAACCGGAGGGAGAGGGTTGTAGATGCACTTTGAGTGTATGTGTAAAGAAACAACTCATGGTCCAATAAAACATTTATGTTAAATTATATTACAGTGGATCTAAAACTATTTGGAACTTTATGATAGAAATAAAAATGTTTGAATGTCATTGCACTGATAACCAAGTGCCACTGTAAGTTTGTTTTGAATTTGGTTTGGTTTTCAAAGTTATAAAGTAATTCATTCTTTTATTCAGCAAGGATGCATTAAATTGATCAAAAGTGACAGTAAAGAGTTTTACATTGTTACAAATAAAATCTATTATGAATAAATGCTGTTCTTTTCTATTCATCAAAATGTTGATTAATAACAATAATAATAATAATAATAGTATCATGGGTTCTACAAAAAAAAATGCTTTTAACATTGATAAGAAGAAATGTTTTTGAGCACCAAATCAGCATATTAGAATGATTTCTGAAGGATCATGTGACACTGAAGACTGGAGTAATGATGCTGAAAATTCAGCTTTGCATCACAGGAATAAATTACATTTTAAAATATATTCAAATAGAAAGTAGTTTTTTTTTAATTGCAATAATATTTCACAAAATTACTGTATTTTTTACCAACACAAAACTTTTGAACGGTGGTGCATTTAGGCTTTTAATTGTCTAACTTATAGTGGAACATGAACTACGCCTGTGTTTACTCTGATAGGAAACCTGTGTGAACTGAAGGGGAAATGACTTAATAAATCCACTAAAAATCACCTTGGGAGCAGTTATTACAAAAATGAGAAAAGTGAAGTTAGACCCAAATACGGTCTAGCATAATTTGTTTGCAGATACAATGATGCATGTACAGAATGCAATTAAATCCAGACATTTTAATTGTGGTTTATATTCCCAAATACTTTGAGGGCCATTGTCTTTATGGGCAACTCTCAGTTCAGTGTCCTTTTGTCCTAAGTCACAGTCTGTATGTTTTTGTCAGTAATTGAACCATACTGGATCCAAATGTGGAGTATTTAATATGATTTCCAAGTCAGATTGTAGCAGTAGGTCAGGTGTAGGGAAACAGAACAATTACTTGAGTTAATGGTAGTTATGTGGGTGTATGAGGTTGTGGGTGCCAGCCAGTCTCCATGAGTAAAATGACTTAATCATATATAATGTATTTAATATAATAATGTTTTATTTATTTTATTTATATATTACAATAATAATAATTTATATAGTGTGTAATGTTTTTATTATTTTGCAAAAATGTAGGAAGCTTTCTGTAACTGTCAGGTGTCTGGGCTGTCTGTCGTGTTTTGCCTTATTTGGTTATGTTCCTGTCCTCGCTGAGTCTGATTAGTTCATTCCCTGGACCTGCATTTAAGTAATTATCCTGTGTATTTAAGTTCCTGTCTGTGTGTTTCTCCCTTGTTGGGTCTACTTGTTGGATGTCGTGTGTTTTCTGTGTTCCTGTTGTGGATATCCCCTGTGATTCAAGTATTGAAGACTGTTAAACGTTTCTCCGTGTCTCCATCGTTCCTTCCACGGCAAATCGAGACAGAAGACCCGACAAAAAGTTTTATCACGTTTCCCCCTCCGTTTGTTTTCCGTTTTTTCACCCAGTGTTTTTTGTTTCCGTTGTGTCCATGGATCCCCTCCTTCGTCCGGGATACCTCTTCCTCCTTCTGGAGCAGGGGGAGAGATCGCTCGAGGGCCACACCAGATTGTTCCTGGTGCTCGCCAACCTCTCCACCTACCCGGACGACACGCTCTGTGCATTCTATGACGGCAGTTTAAACTCTGCGTACAGAGTGCTGTCGTCAGAGGAAGGTCCTCGAGCGAATTTTGCCGCCTTTGTGGAGTGGACACTGGCGAGACACGGATCCCCTTTCAGTGCCACTCCGGACCTTGTGCCCAGCCCACCATCTCCCCACTGCACAGAGTGCATGCCCAAGCCCACTGCTGACGAAGACCCAGAGCCCGCCACGACCAACGAGCCATCGCCCAGGAGTGCGACAGAGCTGAGGATCGCCACGGAGCCAGAGACTCACAGAGCGTCAGACCAGCCGGCAACAGAGCCCACCACGAGGGAGAATACCGCGGACCGTGAGAGCGTGGAGAGGAGCTCCGCCCCCTGCACCGTGGCTGAGGATGAGCTTAGTATGGCGCGGGGTTTGTGCCACACTAAAGAAGAGAGGGGTCCTGTTGCAGAGTTAAGCCCAGAGAGGGCTCCCGTTCCTGAGTTAAGCCCAGAGAGGGCTCCCGTTCCAGAGTTAAGCCCAAAGAGGGCTCCTGTTCCTGAGTTAAGCCCAGTGAGGGCTCCCGTTCCTGAGTTAAGCACAGAACACACTCCAGTGCCCGCTCCTCGAAAGCGCCCTCCAGAGACCGCTCCTCAAAAGCGCACTCAAGTGCCCATTCTAGCCCCAGAGCTCGCTCCAGTGTCGGCTCCAGCCCCCCTGTTAAGCCCAGTGAGGGCTCCCGTTCCTGAGTTAAGCCCAGAGAGGGCTCCAGTTCTCGAATCCAGTCCAGAACGCACTCCAGAGCCCGCTCCTCGAAAGCGCCCTCAAGTGCCCGTTCCAGCCCCAGAGCTAGCTCCAGTGTCGGCTCCAGTCCCCCTGTTATGCCCAGAGAGGGCTCCCGTTCCTGAGTTCAGCCCTGAAAGCCCGGACGCTCACTCGGCGGCCATTCCTCCTCCATAGCTCCTCCCTCTGTCGGCTCCACCGTGGGCCGTTATCATGGCTGCGGCCTGGGTCCCGCCTGGCTCTTCCTGTTCCGGCTCCCTCCTGTCTCCTCCCTGGCTCCTCCCTCCTGCGTTGCCCCCCTGGACTGTGTCTGCCGGCTCCCTCCCGGGTGTCTGTCCCCTATGTTTCAAGTATTAAAGACTATTAAACGTTTCTACGCGTATCCATCGTTCCTTCCACGGCGAATCGTGACAGTACCATTATGTTTAGGAATAGACGATAGAAAATCAAACTTGTTTGTTTCGAGGAGGAAATAAACACAGTGGCAGTGAGGTACATTTCTTGGCATAGTACAACCAGAACTGCTGTTGAGTGACACTCTCTGAGCTCATCCCAGAAATCTGATTTTTCTTAAAAAAAAAAAAACCTGCTGCAAATTTGCCAGTGTAATGAGTGCTGGCTAAGCAAACAAGCTTCATTTGAGTTCAGGAGTATGCTGTGGACCACAATGCAGTACGTGTTTGTGTGTGTGGTGTTAAATCCAGCCAACGTGAATGAATGAGAGGCAGAAGGCTTTATTTTGTGTGTATATGTAATGTTGTGTGAAATGGGAAGAAACAGATGTAGGTGTGTGTGGGTGTTTTGCTAATCGAATGCATGGCTGGGACCACTGGAACAAGCATCATTGAGATGTATTAAATGCAAGGCCATGAAAACCGCAGACAGGGTGTAATGGACCCTGCTCTGACCAGGCAGGCGTACTAAAGGGGTACTCGATACTCAAATTGGTCTGTGATTTAAAGACTCCCTTTAGTCCGATAAAATCTCAGCAAAGCACAGCTCACACAATAAAGCAACTTTTTTGGAATGGTTCACCAAAACATAAAAATAAATTCTCACAAGCATCATTTATGACATTTCAAACCTTTTTTAAGGAACACAAAAGGAGATACTTTGTTAAATGTTTAAGCTGCTCTTTTCCCTGAAGCAAAAGCATATATATGGTGACCACAAAGCCATTCCATAGCTTGTGTGAAGAACAAACTAAAATTGAAATGCATGTTCACACCAACACAAATGATTTGCATTGATGTTTTTTTCTCAAAAATCATAATTATCAGATTAAAAGTCAGAATTTTGACATAAAAATTATATTATAAAATAAAAACACATAATTATGACTATTTTGATATTCAATACTTTGTTTTGTATGAGATTCGGTTTGATTTTTGCATATGGTTTATTTGTTTAGACCAATGAGAAAAAATGCCAGACAATGGCAGAAAATTTGTCTTGGTTTGAATAGGCCTTTTGGTGAACTCTCTAATCTTACTATGCTAAATAAAACTATGCTAGTTTTTATTTTTTTTGTTAGCAAAAATGTTTATGTTGCGTCCCAAATGCACAATAACTATAAACTATAAACAATGCACTTGTACTATGTACTAAATACTGTACTGTACCAAAATGCTTAGTTTTTTTTTTTTTTTTTTTTGTTAAATAAGTGCATCATCTGGGTATTTGAAGTGCACTTTTTGTTGCACATTTACTTGCACTATTTATACTACAAAATAGCATAGAATACTGCATAAGTACACAAATTGGCACCTTTAGTTTTAGTTCTGATAAACCCAGATCAGTTTTTGTTGTATGTAAAAGAACAGCTTTGGCATTCTGTAGAATTTCTTCTTTTGTATTCCACAGAAAAAAAAAAGTCATAGCAATTATGGTCACTGTGTCTTTGCATAATATGGAAAAGTACAGCATTAACATTCTTCAAAAATCTCTTTTTGTGTTTCACAGGAAGACAGACCAAATAGGGCAAGTGAAAGATTATCGAATTTTCATTTTGTCAGAATGTTGTGTGGTAAACATCAACCAACCTAAAAGCAATTCCCGCTTAAACAAAAGTACAGTTCCCAGTCTCCCATTTCCTGACACTTTGAGTGATTAACAGGAGATATTGTATCATTTCATCCAGGAACACACTGAATGTTTAGAGACAAGACTTTTTATGGAGTCCCCCAAGGCTCTGTACTGGGTTTTATTAGCATAACGCTACAGAGGCTCAGACAGCAAGAAAAGACCTCTGCTAAAGCGAGCAGTGAAGGGCTTTCAAGTGGAGCACAAGTGCTGATGAAAGAAGGAAAGAGCATGATTGGGCAAGGAGAGAGAGCAAGAAAAAAAAAAGCAACTTTCTTACTCTAATAATTCACTTATCTTTATCATGCTGCCTCATCAGTCTCGTGGCAAAGATTGAACTGACTGGAAAAAAAGGCAGATTGGAAAAGCAGAAAGAACGAAGAGGCGAAAGAGAAAAAGGGGAGAGGGGCCTATGCAGCATAATTAGCCCGAGCTGCTTGGTTACCTTCCAAACACAGCAAAGGATACTCTGAGCAGGAGAAGAGGCGGGGACAGGGAGAGAGAGAGAGAGAGAGAGAGAGAGAGAAACAGAGGGAGAGAGATATGAAGGGGATGATTGCATTCCACACACACTTGAAGCTCAGTCTCCCTAGGAGACGCACGATAGCAGCATGACAGTGCAACATCTACACTAGAGCACGACTGCACGATTATTTGTGCCACGCTGAAAGTGTGTGTGAGCCAGAGAGAAAGAGAAGTTAGTTTGTCGCTTAGCAAGAGAGAAGTAACAGCAGGAGAACAGCAAAGTAAAAGATATCAAGAAGAACCAGAAAGAGACTGTGGGAGTGACAGGAGAGATGTGCGTGGGGATGAAGTGGGTTTGTCGGAGGAGTTGAGCCGTGCCGCTCACACACACGCACACACATACTTCCAAAAGCTCAGGACTCCCAGGGAAGGAGGAGAGGATGAAGAAACACTCGGCCCGAGTGGCCCCTCTCAGCTCCTATAGCACCCAGGTGCTCACCTGCCCCATTTCTGAAGGTAAAACGCAATGTTTGTGTGGTTTTGATTACAAATTTGTCCCCAGAAATTTGCTAATCTGAGAAAATGTTCTTTTGACGATGTTCAGGGACATCCTTAAGTTAGTCTAGTCTAGTTATAGACAAGTATTATAATTCGTCTAGTAATTATAATTAATGCTATTTGCTCTTTTAGATAGCTAAACTAGTTTTAGCAGAGATGATGATGTAAGAAAGTGAAAAACAGAGATATGTACAATTAAGTTAGTAAGGTGTGAAATGAGTTGAGCATGTGTTTATGTGTGTGTGTTAGTTTCTAGAAGTGTGTGTGTTTGCAACCAAGCAGAAAAGGAGCCATAATTTCACCTCAGCAGTTTATATCACACTTTCAATATTAAATTACATTTTATTTAATGATGTACTCTTTGTTTATTTAAGTACAATGCTGGTTTTATGGTGCTGTTGTGTTTTTCTGAGTCTTTCAGGGGTAACACAATACAATTTGTTAACGACAAAAATACAATTCATTGTTTATTCATGTTAGTTGACAGTGCATTAACTAATGTTAACATACAACTTTAAATTTTAAAAATGCATTACTTAATGTTAAACATAACATTAACTAAGACTAATAAATTCTGTAGAATTATTGTTCACTAATGTACAGTAGTTAACTAATTTCAACAAATGAAACATTTTGGTAAAGTGTTACCCCTTCATAAATACCTGTATGTACAAAGGTAATAGAAGGCACATTAGCTAGCAATGCTAATTCATAATTTGAGTGTTTATTTTCATTATTAATCTACATTTATGCTGTATTTCTAAAAATGACTGTGGTTAACATGAATGTTTTTGTATTTAAGATTGTGTTAATCATACTTTTTCTCGCCAGTCCTCAGGGATACTGTTGAAAAGATGTGGCTTTACACACAAGAGATGTCTGATTACTTTTCACTAGTGTTTTGGTGTTGACTCTGGTTGTAGTAGCAGGTAGCATACAGTGCAGTTGCATTATGGGATTGTGACGTTTCTGATTGCAGTTTTTAAAACTTCCTGGTTGTACTTTTACACAAATCTGAAGTAGTAGCTCGATTTACCTTGATAACTGATAACTGATGCTCGATTTAGATTGACTATGTTAATTTTCTGATTTAGATTTTGATACATACGTTGCTCTTCTCAGACATGCTAATTGCTAATTCATTTTTATTTGATTTATTCATAAATATTAATGAAATGTTCTGTCAAATACTACTACATCTACAGGATCTGATTAAAATAATAATAGAATGCCATGACTTAGTTTGACTTGATAACATACAGACATCAGCTTTCAGTTTTTAATTTTTAATTTTAAGTTAAAATGTATGTAAGAGAGAGTGTAAATTTTAGGTGCTGTTTCTTTTCTGAGGCTTTCAAGCATAAAAAGGATGCAAAAACACCATTGAACCATTATAAATGTAATCCATTTAAATGCATTTTTTTGCAATTTTTTTTTGCAATTTTTTTGCAATTTTTTGTTTTGGACTGACATGGGGTGACAGAATTTGCTTTCTGTACAAATATAACGAGGTTATAGAAACTGATGAAATAATTATTTAAAAAATAATTTAAACAAAACCGTTTCAGCAGCACTGTTTGACATATGTCAACAACCAAACTGCTCATCATAAGTCATAAGTCACTTATCATCATAAGTCATCATAAGTGTATATTACCAATTCCTGTTCCAAATGTCTTCTTGTAAAATTATGCTTATGAATCTTACTGCTGTAAAGTAACAATAGCATTTTGTGCAGCGCATTGAAAATATGTAGGGGCGGTAAACCAGGGATTTACCATTGATGTGACATTTCTGTGCCTCCACATCTTGGACCTGCGGTTCCCTGGTATTGTTGGTTTCTGCAGGTTGTTAAGCTATCCAGGCAAGCTATCCGCAGGATATAAAAAGTCTGTCAGTGTGGGTGCACACTGTGGGAGCCCTTGTTTCAGTATAAAATATGTCTAAAAAGTTGTCAGGGTTTTTTTTTTCCTTTTAAAAATGACATCATGCGAGTTTATTTGTGGTTTAGCTGCAACTGTGTCAAAAAAACATCTGGAATTGCTCAACATCAGACAGGAGAAAGGTGCTCATATCTGAAGTACTCACGAAATCATAACCTTTTTCTTGATGTTATAAAGACTGTGCATTTTACAATGCAAGTTTAATCTTTATTTCATACAATAAAACAATTTTTATAACTGATTCTTATAGAATTATACAGTACATGCAGTTTATGACTTTATATTTATTGAGAGACATGGAATATTTGTATTTTTAATATATTCAATATATTTAATATATTGTCACTTTCTCACTATCCTTCTATTCTCAGTTTCAATTTAATTTAATTTTAACTAATTTACTAACACTAATTTCAGTGAATTGCAAAAAGGTTAAAAATTAAGTGGTGAAATTAAGCAGTGATAAACTTATACACCTAAAATGTACACTTAAATTAAAATATGTATATATAATGTATTTTATATACACATATAACATATATACCTATCTATATACTTGCCTGTTGTAAATGCATTCTTTATAAATGTTAACTCTTATTTTATTTTAAGTATAGATGTTTCTAATGTGTAAAAAGTTGGTAATTCATCCACTTTTTCAATTTATATATATATATATATATATATATATATATATATATATATATATATATATATATATATATAAATGAGTATGTTCCTTAGCTGTAGTTTGTCTCTAATAAAAGTCCTATTGAGGGTCCCTGTGGCCTTGATCATGTTTGTTTAGTGTGAACACTGGCTTGTAGTATTAGAAGGTCAGGTAGCTTTGTGGATTATAAGTTATTTAATAAAGTGTTGAGGTGAAATGACATTTATTATATTAATGCAGTTTTGTGGCTTCTCCTGGGCAGAATATTGATGTTCCAGGATTTCATTTAGGCTCTTTAAACATCATTGAATTTACATACCTTTTTGTCTGAAAGGTGAAAAGCATCTGAAGCAACAATCAGTAATGCGGGTCAGTATCTTGTGTACTGTTCATTGAAGTATCCAAGGACTTCAGTTAATGCAGGACTTTGCTAATGGTAATTATATTTTCAAAAGCCAACAAGACGACCACATGGAAAGTACAAAAACACCATACCATCATTTCCAATATGTCCAGTTAAAATCAAATCAGGTATTGGTGCACTGCTGAATATAAAGAAGTCAATGACGTGTCTATGATAAACAAAAGTTCTTTATGTGTACTATTATTTATGGAAACTTTATGTGTATAATAATTTTTATATTGAATTTAATGACTCTTAAAATGTCAAATATTCTCTTTACATCCTGAATATGTGAGTGTCCAATTTTATAATTAATAATAACTTTTAAAAAATCAAGGTATTTTTTTTTGTTTGCAAACGTCTTTAATTATTATTAGCATTATTACATACAGTAAACTAAGGGTATGTTTACACAACAATGATGTACTAAAAACAAAAGAAACACTATGCATCTGCAAACATTCCTATAGACTGAACATATACTACACATGCACATGACATCACCTTTTTCACGTTTTTGCATTTACAAAAATTATGATAATGGTATCGTTTTATGGGGGCTCGTCCGGGATAAAAAAAAAAAAAAAATCCCAAGACATTAATAAGGTATACATATAGATACATATAGTTTGTGCTGATGGCAAAGTGACCTTGGTTTTCATATAGTAGTTTGTGAAGAAAGCGCTGTTGCGTGTGATGCTATGTTACGCTGTCTGTGGTTTGTCTTGTGACATTAGCAAACATTGCCTTGTTTGATTTACATGCACTTTGAAACCTGTTTTTAAAAGTTTGCATTTACAGTTTGCCCACAAAATGCCTTTGTCATGTAAATGAAAGGCTAAAACGCAAAAAAAAACATTTCCATTTTTTGTTGAAAACAGTGTCGTGTAAATGCCCCCTCACCTTGCCTCATTATAAAAATATCAAATTATATATTTTAAGAGACTTATAGAGCTTGACACAATCAAGAGGGTCTGCAGAGGTACTCTCTATGATATCATTTCCTGTTTTACATTGCACAGTGAAACACATAATCGTAATTTGGTGGACAAACATTTTCGTACTGTGACAGTTTTACTTTGACAGTATTACTTTTTTCTAAGAAATAATTAATAATACAAACCATTCTTTTCAAGAATTCAAGTTTTTTTTCTACATTATGATATCAGGACATCTCACTGTATGAAAGATGTATTCAAGTCATTGTATGTATGAATCACATTTTTGAATTTATTTGTGAACACATTATGCCATTGACCTAAACACATTAACCATAAAACACTCACAGTAACACAAAAAGTAACACAGTGAATTAAACATAATATTTAAACATAATATTGTTATTTCATAACATAATTGCATCATAAAGTCTATTTCCCTGTATTTCAGTCAGGGTGAGATCCGTGGCTTGATAGCAGGATCACAACATCAAAGTGGCATTGTGAGCGTGAGCGTGTGTGTATGTGTGTGTGTGTGTGTAGACTTGCTTGCTGACCCAGCACACTATGCTAGTGACCATGGGCCAGTGCATGTCATCTTTTATTCCTGGCCTAGTGTAAATTGATCACTCTGAGTCTACAGCATAACGGATCTTGGCTTTGTGATACTAGCGCTCTTCCCCTCTGTTCAGTCTCCCATCCACACCTCTTCTATCTATCTATCTATCTATCTATCTATCTATCTATCTATCTATCTATCTATCTATCTATCTATCTATCTGTCTGTCTGTCTGTCTATCTGTTTTCAGCATACTGAGGAGTAATGTTGTCAGTACAGCTTCTATGAAGGAGGTCATGACTGATGACAGGCAGTTTCTATGTATATCCCACTATATCTGAATGGTCTCTGTGCTTCTCCATGACCCTGTGGAGCTATTTTTGACAGAGGCTTGTCTGTGCGACGTAGGCAGATTTCAAACGCTGTCCAGCTTTAGTGCTTCACCTGCGGGTAACTGACACTCACAGCTACTGATCGATACATCCGTACGTACCACAGAGAAAGATCAGGGGCAGCCGCATGAGGAAGTGTTGGTGAATTTTCTCATGAATAAAACACGTCAACAAAGCACATAATTAGCAATTCCTAACCCTGTCTAAAAATAGTCTGTAATGCTGTGTTCCAGTATTTGACCAAATAAAAGACGGGAACAGAACATTTTTGTTATAGCGCAGGTAAGAACAGAAAGTAAGTACAGCAGAGTTAAAGTGTATTTGCATTTCCTACTAGTGCTTGGAAAGCAACTAAGGAACAGCTTAAAAAATGAGGTAAAATATAGTTAGAAACAAAGTAAAAACAAATGTAGAAAGAGGACTAGGTAGATTTAAGAAAGAAAAGACAATTCACAATTCAGTAGATGAGGCTGGCTGTTGTTTTTGATTTTGAATACTGAATACTCTGTTAGCCTGATGGTAGATTTTCAGACGATGTGCAGTTAAGGTTTGTTTTTAAAGTTTTACACCTAAAGACATGTTTAATATGATGTAGACTCAAGTGAAGACTTTTAAGTTGCTGGTGCTCAAATGTTTAAAGGAATTCCTTCAGTTCGTTGCTGTTGTTGTGGCAGCAAATAACACTGTGCTCATTTTTATTTTCAGCAATATTAAAAAACTTGTTCTTTAATTCATTCACTCGCTATTTTTACCCCAATTTAACATGGGTTCCTAAAGAGACCAGAACAGGACAGCACACAAAAGTTAGAATTCATCATGGTAGTACTCATCAGTTAATGAGGAAAAAGGTGGATAGAATATAGTAACAAATTATATGGACCACTTTTATGATACTTTAATGGTGTTTTTGGATAATTTTTGATATTTGAAAATTCCAGTCTATTAGTTTCCTAATTGTAATTGCATGTAAAAAAAAAAAAAAAAAAATGTTAGTTGTGTCAATTCAGCGTCAATTCAGTTTCAAACTAAAGCCCAAAGTATATTTAGTTTTTGTACACTCTTAAAAATAAAGGTGCTTCACGATGCCATAGAAGAACCCTTTTGTATAAATGGTTCCATAAAGAACCTTTAACATCTGAACAACCTTTCTGTTTCACAAAAGGTTATTTGTGGCAAATAAGGTTCTTCAGATTATAAATAGGTAAGCAAGAGATGGTTCTTTAAAGAACCTTTGACTGAATGGTTCTTTGTGGAACCAAAAATAGTTCTTCAATGGCATCGCTTGAAGAACCTTTTGAAGCACCTTTATTTTTAAGAGTGTACACATACACAAGCATATACGTACAGTCGAATACACAACCTTTCATAGCATTTTGATAGCGTGTGAGCGCAGGTGGTTGACATATGCGCTGTAGAAAGCTTCATCTTAGTCCAGTGTCTGCGCTATTTTTCTCAAGAAGTTATGACCAACAGAAATATCTTTGTACTCTTTTAAAGTAAAGTTGCGTCTTTGTCATAACTCACTGTTGCCACCTTTTGGAGCAACTGATTAGTACAAAACAAATTTAATGTGCATGTGCGACCTAGGTGTAAAAAAAAAAAGTACAAGTAGTTACAAAAATCGGTGCACGTACAGTACGTGCATACTATTCTGGTGACGAAATTTGTGTCAAACGCACTGTACACAGACCCTCACGTATGTGTAAAAAAACCTTAGTAATCTTTGAGCTCAAGATGTTTTCTGGGCCTGTCCAAATTTGTGGTCTTGAACACTTGAGAGCATGTGCACGCAACAGAAGTAAGTGCGCAAGATTGTCACAGGTCTTAAAAATGCCAAAGCACATTGACCATTAACACACGCTAAATCCAAAAGCTGATTTTAACCTCAAATATTGAATGTTAATTGTATCCTATCAATTACGTCTATGTAATGTCCCCATAAAAAATGGAAACCCAACACGTGTGTGTGTGTGTGTGTGTGTGTGTGTGTGTGTGTGCAAAAGGGCAGGTTCAAATCCTCCGCCCAAGAAAAATTACAACTGTACTTAATGATCCAACATTTTCATAATAATGCATTTTAAGGTAATCAATTTAGCTAACATGCTAGCATTTACATGTGAATACAAACATGTCTTTAAACAGTTTTATCATCCTTTGAATAGAATATGTACGCAAAACACAGCATGAGCCACAGAACAGTGTGCAGAAGAAGAATAAAAATAAACACGAAGGATTTCATAATCCAGTTTGATTACCTGGGATGTAATGAGGCAAGGAAATATAATGTGTGCTGTAATGGTGCAATACTGATCTATGTGTTGCAGGAGAGGAGGGCTCAGAATCACATGCAGAAACTCCAGTCAGTGAAACAAGTGGAAATGGCACTGCATATCAGACCTGCGCCAACACAGTGCTCAAGGTGCTGGGGGGTTTGCTGGTGGTGCTGTGTGTCTCCTCATCCTGGGTGGGCACCACACAGGTGGTCCAGCTCACGTTCAAATCCTTTTCTTGTCCCTTTTTCATCACATGGTTCAGCACCAACTGGAACATCCTCTTCTTCCCCCTCTACTATTCTGGGCATGTGGCCACAACCAGAGAAAAACAGACACCCATTCAGAAATTCAGGTGAAGTCAGAATGAATGAATCTGATGGATTGTGATGTGATGTGAATAGAAGAACTTTTAGTACAATGCATCAAATCTGCAACCTTTTGGTTACCAAACTAAACCTTAAATTTCTAAGTTAAGCCACTGGTAGGCTACAGAGCTGCATTATCAAAGTAAGCAAACAACAACAAACTTTTTTTCTCATTTCATAGGGAATGTAGTCGGTTGTTTGGGGAGGACGGAATGTCTCTGAAAGTGTTTCTGAAGAGAACGGCACCTTTCTCCATCTTGTGGACGCTTACCAACTACCTGTACCTGTTAGCACTGAGAAAACTAACTGCTACAGACGTCTCAGCGCTCTACTGCTGCCACAAAGCCTTTGTCTTCCTCTTGTCGTGGATTGTCCTCAAGGATCGTTTCATGGGTGTGCGGGTAGGTGGAATATAACCCTAATTATTACTTAACTAGTTGCAGAATTTCATGTCCACTTATTTATTAGGGATTCAAGTATCGAAATCATTTTACCTCAGCAACTAAGGTAAAATGATTACTATACTTGAATCGCTAATAAATAAATGGACATGAAATTCTGCAACTAGCAACTAGCCATTTTTTTTCAATTGAGAATTTTGTATACAAGTGAAATTCTGAACCAAAATGTATGAGAACTGGCCACAGCAGGGTACTATAATGTTTAAATTTATACTTATATCTCAGGAACTTTATTGGATAAACTATAAATTATTGCTTTATAATCCATGAGATTGCGTTGCATTCCCTCTTAATTTTTTTTATTGAATAAATACTTTGAAAACTTTGGTCACACTTTAGTTTGGGGACCAATTTTCACTGTTAGCTAACAATGACTTTTGCCTCAAACTTCTAATTTGCTGCATGTTACAGTTTTTTACGATTGCTTACACACTAAAATTAAAAATAATACACAATTAGTGAAACCTGACACCCAAGGAGTAAAACTTCAGCCCAAATCTGCACAACTATAAGCACATTCTCAGCCTCACACTTTTTTCAAAACACTACACACATTGTTTTGCAAGACACTAAACACACTTCTCAACATTAGACACAGAAATCTAACATGTTGTCACTTCTTTGCCATTTTAAGGCACTGCTTTCCAAAATACTACACATATGAACCAGTTGATCAAACACGGCCATCAGGTGTGCAGACACTTAGGTGCTTAACTGAAAACTCAACAATCAAGGTGTAAGCACTATAAAAAGGCAACAGGTGAATTTTTGTCTTCAACAAAAATGAAAGGCAGTGGTGCAGGAAGAGGAAGAGGAATAAGGAGAAACATCTTTGGCCACAGAGCTATTTTGAATGTCCCGGGTCAACGTGGTGGTAACATCACAATATATGC
Source organism: Spinibarbus caldwelli (assembly GCA_039654775.1). Taxonomy (NCBI): domain Eukaryota; kingdom Metazoa; phylum Chordata; class Actinopteri; order Cypriniformes; family Cyprinidae; genus Spinibarbus; species Spinibarbus caldwelli. Next base: position 23,411,796 of record CM077251.1, read on the forward strand.
TGCAATCACTCAGAATGGGGTCCTCCATGGGGGCATGCCAAAATAGCTCCTTACAACACCGACCGCATACTCACATTTTTAGACAGACTAAGTATTGGACAGACTAGGTATTAGACAAATGCAACCAGAAGCTGGTTCCATTATTCCAGTATGTCCCGCAACACTCTCCTTTCCTTTCCTTTTTCCCTTCCACATGGCAGTGGAAGGTTTATGATCTCCGACCCTATGCTATATGTGCAATGGTGTACTGAAGGATTTTACAATGTGGTGAGAAATAAATACTTTCATCAGTGTGCAACACTTGTCTCGTGTATTGTGTTTGGTCAATTCATGTTCTTTAACAATATCTCAAAAAAATCTAAATCAAAAATCAAACCCAGACTGTATTACAGTTTTTCTCAATTGTTTACACACATTTTCTGAAAGCATGCCTCATATTCTCAGAACTCTACACACAAATCCAAAACAAACACACACAATGGGCAAAACCCCTCAATTCTCCTGCAAAATGAAACTTTACGTTCAAAACAATGTTATTTCTTCTCAAAATGGGATTTTGTTTTCAAATGACACACACAAACCATCATATGTATAGACATTTATAAGAACTAGCTGAACACTGATGTGCTCAATGTAAAACACTATGATGAATGTAAAACACTTCTTCTCCATTCATCATAATGACTTAGGCCTTTTTTTGGTTCAGTGTTACACTTACTACAGACAGTACAAACATAAGTGTGTTGTAAAATATTTGAGATTATTGTTTTTATACTCAGAACACACAAATACACGGTAAAATTTTATTTTATTTTTCCTGCAAAAACAATGTACACAGTGTACATCCCATTCCCAACCAACACAAAGTTGCACATACACTACATACAAAACAACAGAAGAATTTACTGTATACAGTTACAGTAAAAAAAAAAAACTAAAAAAATACCTATGCTGCATCCTCTCTTCTGTTGCGGTCTGGCCACAGCACCTCATCCACATCACAAGCAATGTTTTCCCTGGCCAAGCAGCGGGGGAAATATCGCCTAGCATGGCGATTCCAGCCATGAAAAGCATCAGCTGCTATATCTCCACATGCGTCCTCCATAGCTTGGAGAAGAGGTATACGCATTTGTGGATTTCGGTCATACACTTTCCATCTCCAGGCAGAAAAAAATTCCTCAATAGGATTGAGGAATGGAGAATATGGAGGGAGATAAACAACTAAAAAGCGTGGGTGGGCAGTGAACCAGTTACGAACCAGAGCAGCCCTGTGGAAACTTACGTTGTCCCAAATGACAACGTACCTGAGCTGCTCTGGGCCATCTACCTGATCTGGTGGAATGAGTGTGTTGTGTAGGGTGTCAAGGAATGTGATCAGATGGGCGGTGTTGTAGGGGCCAAGGGTAGCATGGTGATGGATGACGCCGTGGTGGGTAATCGCTGCACACATTGTGATGTTCCCTCCGCGCTGGCCAGGGACTTCAACAATGGCACGCTGGCCGATGATATTCCTTCCCCTCTTTCGTCTTTTTGTGAGGTTGAACCCAACCTCATCAATGAAGATGAACTGGTGCTCCACTGCAGCCACCTCTAGCTCAAGGACTCTCTGAAACACACATGAAAATATCAGAAATAGACATGGAGTGGTCACTATTGTGAAGCACAATCATTATGATTACAATATTGAAATATGTATAATTTACTGTATACAGTGTTGAGAGTATGCATCAATTGTGGGACTCACTTGCACATAGTTATATCGCAATTCTTTTACTCTTTCTGAATTGCGTTCAAATGGCACCCTGTAGACCTGCTTCATCCGGAGATGATTTCTGCGCAAGACACGGTCCAGTGTTGATAAGCTTACCCTATCAATATTTTGAAACATGTCATTGTTTTCTATTATTTTTCTTTGTATTTGCCGTAATGTTATGGCGTTGTTTTCTAGGACCATGTTCATGATTTCAGTTTCCTGTTCAGGAGACAGAACACGTTCCCGACCACCTTGTGTTGGTAATCTTTCAGTTCTGCCAAACAAATAGTAAAATACTGTAAATACAAAGTAGGTATACATTTCCTAAATACTTGAAACATACTTTACAGTATTTTTACAGTCCTACAGAACAGTCCACAGGCAATACTGTACTACTGTGCTCATTGAGTACTGTATTGATATGCAGTACTGCAATTTTCTAGTGAGAGTAGATTTCTTACCTATTCTCATTTCGGAAAGTCCGGATGATGGATGCTACAGTGTACCTGCTCAAATGTGGCTGTACTCTTTGCCCAGCCTCCCTCATTGTTAGACCATGGTTGACCACATGATCAACCAAAGTGGCTCGGATCTCATCAGAGATTACGGTCCTTGGCCTTCCTCGTCCTCGTCCTCGTCCTCCCCGTCCTCCTCCTCTTACTCTCACTCCTCTGGCTCTGCCTCTGTTTCCAATGTTGGCATCCATTGCTCCAAAACAGAAGAGCTCACCTGTTGCCCTTTTATGCTAAAGCTCTGATTGCTAATTGTAAAACTGTGTGACGGGTGTTTGCCCTTGTGATGAGTCAGTGTGCATATTTGAATGGCAGTGTGTTCCTTGTGAAAACAAGATATTTTCTGCATGAAAATTGTGCCAAAAGCAGAGAATTGTGTGTAGTGTTTTGAAAAAAGTGTGTTTTAGAACTGCAATTTGAGTGTAAAGCAGGAACTGTGCTTGTAGTTTAGCAGAATTGGTTCAGGGGGTTGGTGAATGAGTTACATGTTGTGGTCATTGTGTCTCAAGTACCAGAATTTGTGTGTAAACAATTGAGAAAAACTGTATTAGAAAGGTAGAAATGTTACAAGTGTTTAAGATTGAGCACAGCAGTGTGTAAGTGGTTCAAACAGAATCCGACTGTATGAACCATGTGTGTATCATACGGTAGCGAAACTGGGTTTTGTTAACTTATTGTAAAGTTTTAAATGAAGTGTTTCTTTTTGCAAAAGATCTGAGATGTTTTGCTACTTGTGTGTGTAGATGTGTGAACTGTGTGTAGTGTTTTGACAAAATGAGCCTTGTTTTTAAAATCGTGCCTAAGCAATCGTAAAAAAAACTTTAATAGTTAGTAAGGTAATAATTAAGTTTAGGTATGGGAATTTTTTTTTTGCTAGTAATATGCATGGTAATAAGCAATTAGTTAATAGTGGGAATTGGTCCCTAAATTAAAGTGTGACCAAAACTTACCTTTTTGAACTTTTGAAACATTTGTCCAGGTTCTTTCAATTTGTTGTGTATCCAGAAACACTCATAACAAAAAGTTATAATTGGTTTGTATTTTGTGAATGCACATGCATTAACTGTGTACACATTGTACAACAGAACATGTCATATACACGTCAAATTTCATTCATTTGGGGGCAATAAGAAGCTTCTCAAAGCTTTGCTGCTGTGGTTTGAAATGGCACATTAAAACAGTTCCAAATTTTGACAAATTTTGCCCTTTTGATTGTTATTCACACATGTGCTTGGACCTAAAAATTGCTTGCTGTTGTACTTTATTTGGTAAGAAGCCTTTTAATTACCAGGATAATAGTCAGCTGGTTCTTTTTTAAAAATAAAACATTTCTGGTATCCTGATCACCCTGTCAGGGATTATTTTGTGACAGTGACTGGCTAACATTACATCATCCTTTACATTTACTCACAGGCCTTAAAATGAATGAATCTAGTTACAGTGAGTGTGCTGAAGTGGGTTACATAAAAAGCAGTACCTGTTGATATATCAAATGATTCATGAAATTGGATTCAAACAGCAGATTGATGGTTATGGAGAAGGAACAAGTGATGCAGCACATTTTTAACACATAACAGATACAGATGGAGAGTCAATTAGAATTTGTTCTTGTTCAAGTGGGAAAAAAAAGCTTTGCTTTGCCAGAAGCTGTTATTTTGCTTACATCAGAGTTCTTGACTTTCGTTGCACTTGATGTCTCAGATCTGGACTCTTTAGTATCCGCTTATTACTTCCAGAAAACGTGTTTTTATTTTCAGCTATCCACCTTTTAAATGAAAGCAGGCAAGTGCAAATGTAAATTATACCCTGATGCACACTGATATTTATTGTGGTATAAACCTTAATTGTTATTAGACCTTATTGATTAATAATGTCTTTGTAATCTTTACTCTTAGATTGTGGCTGCCATTATGGCTATCACAGGGATTGTGATGATGGCATATGCTGATGGTTTTCATGGGGATTCCTTTATGGGTGTGGCCTTAGCAGTAGGCTCCGCCTCCACTTCTGCTCTCTACAAGGTGAGTGCAGCTGAAAATAACAATTCCCAGAAGATCCTTGATGACCATTAAGACTCCTTTAGTATTGATAAGCTTTTCCTGCAAAACCACTCAGGTGCTGATTAAGATGTTCCTCGGCAGTGCCAATCTGGGCGAGGCTGCTCATTTCTTCTCCACCATGGGCTTTTTCAATCTCATCTTCATCTCCTGCGTTCCCCTTATCCTGTACTTCACCAGAGTGGAGCACTGGGGTTCCCTCTCCTCTTTGCCCTGGGGTTACCTCTGCGGGGTGGCCGGCCTTTGGCTAGGTAATGTCAAACTATGGAAACTGATTCTTCAGCCCTAATTTAAAAGCATTACTGACCAAACGTAGCAACATTTGTCATCCACCATATCTACAATAATCTAATGGAATATCTATGGTTTTTATGTTTCAGGCACTGGTAAATTTAATGAAATATTAGCGATATATACACTACTGTTCAAAAGTTTATGGGGTCAGTAAGATTTTTTGGTAACACTTCATTTTAAGGTGTCCTTGTTACACATGTTACATGTGCTTACTATTATAATAACAATAAATTATGCATAATTACATGCTAGTAACCCTAAGCCAAACCTTAATCCTAATCCTAACCATATAGTAAGTACATGTAGTTAATTAATATTACTCAGTACTTAAATGTATAATTACACTGTAATAAGGACTCCTTAAAATAAATTGTAACTTTATGTAATTTAAAAAAATAATAATAAGTTAATACTTTTATTCTGAAAGGATACTTTGAATTGGTCAAAAGTGATATGCAAGACATTTATAATGTTTCAGAGTTTTAAAAAAAAAAACTGGTTCTTTTGAACTTTCAATAACACTTTAATATAGGGAGTGATTCTCACTAATAACTAGTTGCTTATTAGCATGCCTATTATTAACTTATTGGCTGTTTATTAGTACTATAAAGCACATATTCTGCATGAACATATTCTACATCCCTAATCCTACCCAATACTTAAACTTATCAACTACCTTACTAACTATTAATAAGCAGCAAGTAGGAGTTTGCGGCAACAGTCGAAATTAATGGTTTGTTAATAGCGAGAACTGGACCTTAAATTAAAGTGTGACCGAACTTGCTTTTCTTCAAAGAATCCTGAAAAATGTCTATAATGGTTTTCAGAAAAAAATATTAAGCAGCCCAATTGTTTTCAAGAATAAAAATAATAATAAATGTTTCTTGAGCAGCAAATTAGCATATTAGAATGATTTCTGAAGGACTAGACTAGAGTAATGGCTTTACATGATCTTTGCCATCACAGGAATAAATTACATTTTAAAATAAATTAAAATATGCAATAGTTATTTTAAACTTTAAGAATACATCACAATATTACTATTTTACTGTATTTTTGATCAAATACATGCGACTTCCATGAGCATGAGACTTCTTTCAAAAACTTATAAAAAAAATACAATTTTGAACAGTAGTCTATATGTTATTTGGTCACAAGGTCCAATTCTATGAACAAACCATTAACTATGACTTCTGCCTCAATAAACTCCAAATTTGTTGCTTATTAATAGTTAGTAAGGTAGTTATTAAGTTTAGGTATTAAGTAGGAATAGGGATATAGAATATGGTTGTGCAGAATATGTGCTTTATAAGTACTAACAAACAGCCAATAAGTTAATGATAGGCATGCTAATAAGCAACTAGTTAATAGTGAGAATTGGTCCCTGTACTAAAGTGTTACTGTCTCTTGTTTAAAAAACAATAGAGAAAGATGTTTTTGGCACCGTAATGCTGCGCCATCTACAGTATTAAATGGCAAATGCTAACCAGCTTGGAAAAATAATAAATAAAGAAAAACTTAAGTTTGTACACAAGTACTGGCATTAAATCCTGCTGACTGTTTACCACTGCTGGTTCAGATGTGAGTTAGTGTTGTAGTGGATCAAATACAACCCTGAAGTACACTTTCAAGAGTGCTTTAAGTGCTTAATAAGTGAGAGAAATCAAGTTAGAATCATCAGTTTACACCTTGAAGTAGCATTTCGTAGATATCCAATATCTAACATCAGTCTATGTAGAGCATAATAGTAACAGATCCACTTATATTTACTGTATATTTGAGCTGAAGTAGAGCTCTGTTTCTCTAGGGTGTTTTAAGGATAATATGATATCCATTAACTTTTGTCACTCGTCCAAATCATGTGAAGTTCTCTGTGTATTTGGCCACTTAGAGAGGATTGAATGACAAAAGATGCTATATGGCCAAACCATAACATAAAGTTCCTGTTTTTGACTCTCTCTCTCTCTCTCTCTCTCATAGTATTTAACATGCTGGTCAATGTAGGAGTGGTCCTCACGTATCCTATTCTCATATCCATTGGGACGTTACTCAGTGTTCCAGGCAATGCAGGTGTGTGAGCTGTACGTCATTATGCATAAACTAAATATATAGCTATATAGTAACTATATATATAGTAACTATATGTGTGTGTGTGTGTGTATTTTACCTTTTTCTATCTATCTATCTATCTATCTATCTATCTATCTATCTATCTATCTATCTATCTATCTATCTATCTATCTATCTCATTCTCAGTAGCATAATTTGCTCTTTTGAGGATTTTTTGTCATTTTCAACATAATAATTATTAATATTATATTTTAGTATATTATATATATTTTTTATTTATTATATATTTTTTATATATTATTATTGATGATCCTCATTAGATTCTTATTAGTGTAATACCTACCTGATCTCAACTTACCTGTGGGAACTTTTTCGCAAGACTCGAAATACGTACTAATATGTACATATCACTGCAGTTTCCAACAGAAATGAACACTAGAGGCGGTAAAACATTAAGCACTTGTAATCATTCTCCTACACACTTATGATTACAGCTCCATACAGTATGTTTCGCTTTCCAGACGTAACAAGTTTGCTCGGTAGATCAGCCGGCACGGAATTGGACTTAGGATGCGAAATCCTTTCGCTTTTGTTCATACTATCGAGCAGGTTTAGGTGTAGTGCAGATGGTACGTTATTTTAAAACGTCACGGAGCAATAGACTTATAGTGCCACTCAATGGACATTTCAAGTCAGAACTGCAATAACACCTACAAAACCAACGTCACATAAAACGCACCGTACGTACGTTCATCTGTTCCAGTGAAAAAAAAAAAACACTATTTTAGCGCCACCCAGTGAACATTTTACATCGAATATGTCAGGAAACGTACATGGCGATACGTATTTCGCATCTTGCGTAAAAGTTCTCAGCAGTTTTCATCATGAGACCAGGTTGCTCTAATTCCTATTAGCGTAATTTGGTATTTTTAGGGTTTTTTTTTTTTTTTTTGGTTGTCATTTTCACCATAATTATTTTTATTATATTATATTTTATTATATTATATATATTTTTATTTATTGTATAATTTTTATATAATTATTGATGATCTCATTAGATTCTTATTAGTGTAATACAGTATTTTTAAACATATTACAGCAAAATAATTTCTGAAATACGTTTTATTAAAATTCTTTTTACAGTTTTTTACAATCGTTATGACAAATTTTTCAATACTTCTAACAATTTTCCTAAACCCTTAACGCACCAACATACCTACAACACACAACTGACAAAATAGTTAATTTCATGCTCAAAATCACACATTGCAAACTAAACTCCAACACTAATTTTCAAATTACAATAATACACTAACACAATACACTACATCTACCAAAACACTGCAAACATGTCTCAAAATCAAATTATTATTACAAAACACTTACACATGTTCTCTTCCAACAGGAACATGTAGTCAATCATAGCACAATATCATAAAAACATTAACATCAAATGGAATTACAGAAACTGCACTATTTTAGGTGTCAGGCCTGACCTCACAGTAATAGACAGTATATTGCATTGATCATAGATTGTGTTTTACACTACAGTTTCTTTTGAAGCCTCTCTACATTTTTGTTTTGTTGGGTTTAGTAAATGCATGTATTTTGTTTATTTTGCTGCAGAAAGGGGGAGAGACAGAGACAGAATTGCTGCAGTAAAGGCTTTATTTGCAACAGGAAAACAAGAATGCAACAAGAAAGAAAACAAGAATGTAGGGGAAAAATGCAATATATCTCTCATTTATTATGTGAAAATACAAAATATACAAACAACAACAAAAAGCCACAGAAGAATAATAAAAAAAAGTCATCTAATCTGCCCGGTCTTCTGCATTTGGCCACATGTTCTCATCCATATCACACCTGATATCTTCTCTGGCAAGGCATCTTGGGGAGAATCTGTTGGTATGCCTTATCCTTCCTGGTATTGTTCAGCTGTGATGTCTTGGCATGCAGCATCCATTGCATCCTGGATGGACGATGGTCAAAACCTTCCATCTCCAGGCTCAGAAAAACTCCTCAATGGGTTTGAGGAAAAGGGAGAAGGGGCAAAGAAAAGAGACATCATTCTCAAATGGTTGTCAAACCAGGCTCTGACTGCACTGGGAATGGTGGATTGCCACATTGTTCCATGTGATCACATATATGGACAAGTGGTCTCCCACCTGTCCCCTTTCTCTGGCACCAGTCTTTGGTGCAGATCTTCTAAAATTTATGCAGGAGTGCACTTTTCCACACAAGATCAACCCAAAGAGGTCCTCTTTTACTGTATATAATATGGTCATGCGATTGAAAGAACCTCAACACCTGAGTGTGTTTCCGAGAATCAGCTGTAATTTATATATTTGCATAACTTCAATCAACTGTTTCTCATTAGCAATGGAATAAAATACAGGGGACATATTTGTGTTTTAATTCACAATATGAACAGCTGTTCACTTTGACTTTAGCCTATAAGTTAGGTTTAGAACATGATGTTATCTGTTCTGACATACAGTGTGAAAGCATTTGAAAATTTGGCAGTAAAATTACATTGTTTTGGTCTTGGTTGAGCTTGTGTGTAAAATAGGTTCAAGCATTTTAAATTTGTTAACTGTATGCATTTTGTGTCAAAGCAACAAGAAATGTGTTAATTGTATAGCCTGCACAGACGGATGTTGTGCTAACTGTGTTAAGAGCTTAGGAAAATTGTTAAAAGTATTGAAAAAATTGTCATAGCGATCGTAAAAAACTGTAATAGCCTTGGTTCCTCATTACTGACTATGAAAGTTGATAGATGGTGTTGAGGTTCTTTCAATCGCATGGCCATATTATATACAGTAAAAGAGGACCTCTTTGGGCTGATCTTGTGTGGAAAAGTGCACTCCTGCATAAATGTGAGATTTTAGAAGATCTGCACCAAAGACTGGTGCCAGAGAAAGGGGACAGGTGGGAGACCACTTGTCCATATATGTGATCACTTGGAACAATGTGGCAATCCACCATTCCCAGTACAGTCAGAGCCTGGTTTGACAACCATTTGAGAATGATGTCTCTTTTCTTTGCCCCTTCTCCCTTTTCCTCAAACCCATTGAGGAGTTTTTCTGAGACTGGAGATGGAAGGTTTTGATCATCGTCCATCCAGGATGCAATGGATGCTGCATGCCAAGACATCACAGCTGAACAATACCAGGAAGGATAAGGCATACCAAAAGATTCTTCACAAGATGCCTTGCCAGAGAAGGTATCAGGTGTGATATGCATGAGAACATGTGGCCAAACGCAGAAGACCGGGCAGATTAGGTTACCTTTTTTTATTATTCTTCTGTGGGTTTTCTGTTTGTATATTCACATAATAAATGACAGCTATATTGCACTTGTTTTCTTTCTTGTTTTTCTAATGTCCTGTTGCAAATAAAGCCTTTACTGCAGCAATTCGATCTCTGCCTTTCCCCCCTTTCTGCAGCAAAATAAACAAAATACATACATTTACTAAACCCAACAAAACAAAAATGTAGAGGCTTCAAAAGAAATTTTAGTGTAAAACACAATCTATGATCAATGCAATATACTGTCTATTACTGTGAGGTCAGGCCTGACACCTAAAATAATGCAGTTTCTGTAATTCCATTTGATGTTAGTGTTTTTATGATATTGTGCTATGATTGACTACATGTTCCTGTTGGAAGAGAACATGTGTTAATGTTTTGGAATAATAATTGGATTTTGAGACATGTTTGCAGTGTTTAGATAGATGTAGTGTATTGTTAGTGTATTATCGTAATTTGAAAATTAGTGTTGGAGTTTAGTTTGCAATGTGTGATTTTGAGCATGAAATTAACTGTTTTGTCAATTGTGTGTTGTAGGTGTGTTGGTGCGTTAAGAGTTTAGGAAAATTGTTAGAAATATTGAAAAAAAATGTCATAGCGATTGTAAAAATCTGTAACTTGATTAGATTTTTGTCTTTATGAGCACCAATGTTAATACTTCAAATTATTTATTTTGAAGTCAACAAACAGCCACAGGATTGCAATTACTATTCATCTAAAGAGGTCTCCCCCTTAAATATCAGTAACTAATGCTGAACATTTCCTTATTAATGAATTTTGTTTGACTGGAGTTAATTGGTTGCTTTGCCAGAGTCATTATGTCTCTCCCACTCTGGAGATTTCGACAGCCTGGGCACAAGGTCACATTGAAATGATAGAAACTCACTCTTGTGTATAGTTAAGAAATTAATAAGAGTTGCTAACAAAACACTGTACTGTCAAAAGAAGAAACCCTGCAACTTTTAATTACGTTAAATAACAAGTAAAACAGTTTTCACCCAAGCCTGGCTAATCTCTCATTTATGCCTAATTAATTTTATAGTTTGCATTGAGTCTAAGCAATCAGCCTGAAAGATGATAAAACGGGCATTAAATATTGTGGGCCCTTTTGAATGAACCAGCCAGCTCCACCTTGCAATTCCCTAGAAACCACATAGAACACCCTAGAAACCACAAAGCAACATACTAAAAACCATTCAGAACATCTTAATGTTTTAGACTACCGTTAAAACTTATATGAAACTCACCTGTCTAGGTTATTTTATTCAATAATACATTCATGCAATGAGTGGAATACCCCTCTTTTATGATGAGCATGTTTGTAATTTCTGAGTTAAAATTATTTAGATTTTTCAAAAAGGATCCTGATGTCAAAGAAAAAAAAGCCTAATTAAATGTATTAAAATAATGAAATGATATTTAGTATCACTGAGATACCATTATAATTTTTGTTAATATTTTTTATTTTACTTTTTAATTTTCTGGTTTTATTTTAATTTTAGTTAAAGTTATAGTAATTTTGTTGCATGTTTTTGTCATTTTTATTATTTTTGGTAGTTTTTAAATGTCTTTATAGTTTTTAATTTATTTTTATTTCAGGTTTAGTTTTAGTTATTTTAGTACATCAAGTTAAACTAAACAAACTGAAATAAAACAAGTTTGCATTTTTATTATATATATATATATATACACACACACATACACTCACACACACATATATATATATATATATATATATATACAGGGCTCGGTAGTAACTGATTACATGTAACCTGGATTATGTAATCAGATTTCAAAAATAAGTACTTGTAATTACATTATATTACATTTATGTATATAAAATTTATAGTTTATAAAATAGTATATAATTTAGCTAAAATTAATTTTATTTCAAGCTACATTTTTTATGGTTTGAGTTTTAGTCAATCCTGAAATCCTGAAAGAAAACATTACTAGTTTGGAATAATTTTACATATATCTTTATAGTTTTATTCATTTTTAATTCAGGTTTAGTTTTAGTTATTTTAGTATATCAAGTTAAAATAAATGAACTAGCTGAAATAAAATTTAAGTTTTTTAATTATTATTTTTTACATATATGCAGAGCTGACAGTAACTGATTACATGTCATCTGGATTACATAATCAGTTACCAAAAATGAAGCACTTGTAATTACATTATATTACATTTATACAATTTATAGTCAATAAAATAGTATATAATTTAGCTAACATTAATTTTATTTCAAGCAACAAAAATGTTTTAGTTAAGTATAATATTCCTGAAAGGAAACCTCATTAATAGTTTAATAATTTTATTAGTATTTCTTTTTTTTTATTTTAATTAAAATGGCTTTACTGCTTATTAATATTTTTTTAAAACTTTAATCCACCATATTAAATGTGGCAGAACCAGCATGCAGAAACATGCAGGTAAAAAAGGCATAAAACAGGAAATGATATCATAGAGAGGACCCCTGCAGACACTTGTGACTGTATATCATCAAGGTCAATAAGTTTCGAAACATATTAGAAAACTATTGAAACAAGATTTGTAGATGCACTATGGAAACTCCAAAACACAATGCTATTTATGAATTAATACATTTAAATAATAATAATAATAATAATAATTTTTAAAAGTTTAAGCTAATTGACAAATAGAGTGGGAAAAAACTCATTCTTTTTCTGAAAAAAACACTATTAAAGTACTATCAAAACCATATGAAACTGACATAAACAAAAGTAGTACATTTAATAACTTTGCATATTTCTTTCCCCATCTTTTTTATTTCTCTGTGCGGTGAGCAGCCATTGACGTGCTGAAGCATGAGGTCATCTTCAGCGTGGTGCGTCTGGCTGCCACCTGCATCATCTGCCTGGGCTTCCTGCTGCTGCTGCTCCCTGAGGAGTGGGATACGGTCACCCTGCGCTTCCTCACCACCCTGGCCGACAAGAAGACGGAGGAGCACGGCGAGGAGCTCACAGAATCCAGCGTCCACACACGCAGCCGGAGCAGAGCCAACGGAGCCGTATCCATCCCCATGGCATGACCTTTGACCTGTGAATGAACAGCCAGCAATCAACACTGATCCTCCCTGTGGCAGCCTATATGTATGTGGCAGTTTGATTGTATTTGCATTTTAGAAAGACAAAAGAATATAAGCAAAGTGAAGAGGAAGGATGTTTTTTTTCTTTAATAATAATCACAAAACCAACCAATCAGGACACACAAAGTCACAGAAAGATAAGAACCTGCTGCCCCGCTCTTTAATAGAGCTGACAGCGGAGGCTTGAGTGTTCTGAGAAGAGCGTCCCATTAAAACAGGGATATTTACTGACAGTATTTTTTTATTTTACAGAAGGGATCTAGCATTCTCTTCCCTGCCATTTCTATGGGAAGATACGCATCCATTCCATAGAAATGGACTTTCAGACTTTCGTCTCCCGCTGCACGCCAAACCCTGCACCCCTGAACCCCTCCGCTAGCCCCTTCCCATGGAATGTATTCTGTGAATATAGACTCTGTCAGGGCCAGTTCGGCTCACTGTACACGTGAATGCATTCAGAGATCGGATATATATGTATATGAAATATGAGAATTATTTGCATTGTACGTAGTAGTGTAATATATGTAGGAGAAATATATTATGCTTTAATGAATAAGCCTTTCTTTTCTTTTTATAATAAAAGACAAAAATAAAGATCTGCTTTGAAAAGCTCTTGTCATTTAATTGTTCGACACCTGAAATATAGTGCGACAGAAACAAAATGTATTTTTTTCATTATTCAAGAGAGACCTAACATGAGCTTTGAGATTCTCAAGTGATTTTATGTATTTCTGAAGAAGCCACAGGTGTTTAATAGTCAGATTCTTGGTGAAGATCCACAATATCCTGAAGATATCCACCAAGAGTAGAGACAGAAATGCTCTAGTCTATACTCTCCTATACTTTCAAACAACATATGTATGTGTCTGAATATTTTGCAATAAATTTAAAATACCATTCAAAAGTAAAAGAAATTTTGGAAAAAATAAATAAATAAATGTTTTTAACATTGTTAAAAATGGTTTCTAAAGGATCATGTGACACTGAAGACTGGAGTAATGGCTGCTGAAAATTCAACTTTGCATCACAAGAATAAATTACATTTTAAAATATATTAAGATAGAAAACTTTGAAAGCTGTAATTTAAAAAAGAAAGAAAGAAAAGAAAAAAAGGTAACTGCGACTTTTTATCTCACAATTCTGACTTAAAAAATGCGAGTTTACTACAAGTTTATATCACACAATTTTGAGAAAAAAAGTCAGAAATGTGACAAACTCATAATTGCGAGAAAACAGTCAGAATTGTGAAATACAAAGAAAATCTGAACTGCAAGATTTAAACACACAATTATTATTATTTTTTTATTTTTTTTTTTTTTTGCAATTGCTCAGTCTGAGGAAACAAATAGACTATTTTCTTACAATTGCTAGTTTATATCTTGCAATTCTGACTTTATTTCTTAGAACTGTGTGCTTACACTCGCAATTCTGAGAAAAGAATCAGAATTGTGAGATGTAAACTCACAATTGCGAGAAAAAATGTCAGAATTGTGAGATAGAAAGTTGCGACTACCTTGTATGGAAATGGGCTTCCATAGTATGGAACAGTTTTAATCAAATAGATGCAATCTTGGTGAGCATAAGAGACTTTCAAAAACATTCAGAAATAACCCTAAGATTTTGGAACATTAGTATATTGTTTTTACAGTATATGTCAGTAGTTTTATTTTATACCATAAATCTAGTTTTATGCTGTAAATTGAAGCAACAGTTTGGCATATGAGTGGTATCAGCCGTTTTTTTGTTTGTTTGTTTGTGGGGGGGTTTATCTATATAGTAGAAAATAATTGAAAAAGACAGGAAAATGGAGGAGGAATGGTGTCTGTAAATGACACAAACGGATTTGAACCTGCACCCCGTGAACCTCTACAGGTTTTGTGAGAATGTGCACTGCCCACTGTGCCACAGCTCTGACCATGATACACACCATAAAAATGAAACACAAACACGCTGAATGACAAACCCTTCATTCCCTTATTTCTCCCTGCAGTAAACACAATAGGACACCTTCACAGTCCCATGACAGCCGCTCTGTGAATGCATATAACGACCTTGCTTTCTTGGAAATGTAATGAGATATTAGCTGACTGGACAGGCTGAACATCTTCAGACTGCTGGAGAAGTCCATTAAAGCAAATGAAGCATAGAAAAGGAAGTGAGGGGTAACAGAAGGGGAGGTATAAAGAGCACAGAGGAAGTCTTTAAATCCACATTATGGGGTCCAATTCGTTCACCCTGGGAGGTGGCGATAACAGTCCATATGCTGATGCAGTTCAACAAGAAGATTTACAGAAATTTTTTATGACCTATACTGCCATTCAAAAGTTTGGGGTCAGTGAGATTTTAAAGAAGTCTCTTGTGCTCACAAAGGCTGCATTTATATGGTCAAAAATATTGTAAAAACAATAATATGTTGAAATATTATTACAAAATTAAAATAATTGTTGTTTATTGTGTTAATATATTTAAAATAATTTACTCTTGTGGTGGCAAAGCAGATTTTTAGCAGCCATTACTAGAGTCTTCAGTGTCACATGATATTTCAGAAATCATTCTAACATTATAATTCTAATATTTGGTGCTCAAGAATATTTCTTATTATTTTCAATGTTAAAAATAGCTGTGCTAATATAATTAATTAATTTGTGGATGTTAAATGGTATTACCTGAAATTAATAATGTTCATAATACAAAAATATTATCTTGAAAAATACACTGGGCAGAAGTATATATTGGTTTGGTCATATATGTTTGTCATCTTTGTATACTTTTGGTGAAAATGGTATAAAATATTTTTTAAAATGTATTAAACTAACATGGATATACAAAGCATATACAAAATCATATTAGATATCCCTGTTCATCACACTCACAAAGATGTGGATAAGTCTGAGGTTGTAGCAGACAGTTTTTGTTTATTTAAAAGAAAAAAATATACTGTGAATAAGCATAAGTGCATTGCTGTGTAATAATTGCAACCCAGCTAGGTTCGTTTTCTCTTATATAAAGTTATACCTGCTGTAATCAGACAAACATAAAACTGTCACTAATTCTGTCAATCATCAAGCTTGGCTCCCTGAGCAGTCACATGCCTGAGCAATCAGTGGAGAAACGGGCCCTCTCACTGCCGTCCAAGCATTAACACACAGTTATAAAGTAACCTGTGGGGACAGTCACCATGGAAACTTGCCTCATTACGCCAAAACCGAGAAATATAAAGCGAGAGAGGGGGGCACGCACCTGCCATTTCACAATACAACTTTGCCAGAGTTTCATTTTGTACAGTTAAGCAGAACTAAGGGGGAATACTCTTTGTTTAGGTTAAGTCAAAACTCAACCGAACAATTTAACAGGATTGGACGCAAGTGGACATTTTTAAAGAGTACATACCCTCATCTTCAATATTACATATTTAACCATATGTGTGGATCCCTGGATACAACATTCAAATGGAGTGAGGAGTTAGGGTAAGCAGGTCAAGAAATGGAGTTTAATGCAGTTCCTTGAGGAACCTATTTATCTTACCTTGGCTGGGAGTATAAATGCACCATGGGGAACAGCAACTCCAGGCCAAAGATTTGCCAGGTTGCACCATCTCATTGTCAGCCAGCGGAGGATGAGCCTTCACTGTTTCCAACCTCACTGTGGATGATCACTGCTGTTAAAGGCGCAGAGATGCAAGAGAAAGGGATTGTGGGACAGAGGAAGACCAACCATCTGCCTCCTTTGACAGAAAGACACAAAATACCTAATTCTGTTCATTTAAAACCAGGTGAGTACTGTGATCATTAGACTTTAAATTTGGCACTACTTATGAACAATATTATTATATGACTGTGCAATTTGCTGCACAGCACCACAGCTCATGTTAACGCCTTTTGAAAATAGAAGATCAGTTTTAAATCCATTTTGACTATCAAGTCTACTTAGTACAGCTAACTGTATGTTCAGACAAAAGTATTACAGAATGCAAAAACGTCTTATCCAATTGAAGTGTGAATTTCTTACATAAAATCCCAGTATAGTATGCAGAGACTATAAGCCTGAATTCAGAATAGCATACTAGAATATTATTTTAACTTATGAATAAGAGTAAAATGGCAATAGGCTATTCTGAATTCATCCTGGGTAAGCCATTTTAAAAGGCCTTACATAGGAAAATTGGCTCAGCCAATGACGTGAGTTTAGGGTGGGACTATCATTTTGTTTGACCAATGGCAGATAGCAGGAGCTTTCAGGAAACCTGTTTAAAAGTTACATTTTTACAGTGCAGTTCCTTTTGGTGCTATAGTGAAGCAGGCATTATACACTTTAGACATCATACACTTTAACCATCTATTTTTTACTATGATATTTTTTAACAACATAGCAAGATCATGGGCCTTGTTTTTTTTATTATTATTTTATTCATGCTTGTGTTGTGAGTTGTGGTGTCACCAACAGGATCTCAGAGTGTGTCTGTGATAAAACTGGTCTCAGCATTATTAAGTCTCATCCACCACAACCAGCAAAGGTCTGAACATACTGTTCAGTTGCTTTCATGTCATTCATAGTTTCATCAACTCTAATTATGAGCATTCAACTCACAGGGATGGCAACCAATTACCTTTGCTATAGGGGCTGATGTGAATCCTGTCAAACATGCATGCAAGGGCATACAAAACCGCAGAGTCTGAGGTCTTTGATTAATTTCTTCCATTTTCACAAAATTGTTTGAAAGAAGGAATCATTTTAAAGTTGTTTTTAAAGAGGGTAAATCCAAGAGCAGCTAATACCTCACCTTTTAATGAACGTCATACATTTTATTCTTGTCAGGACAGGGAATGGAGAGATGGGCCTGTCCACTGCTATTCCACTCCCAGCCTGGGAGGGCATTGTGGCACAAGCAAAACACTACAGGTATACAACACTTTTTCTGGGTGGACGTTTTAGAATGAAATATCTGTGAAATCAAACACATTCAAAGTAAACTTCTTGCTTGAATCTTCTCAGAGTAACAGCTAAATTCATTGATGGGATAGTGCTGAATAGTTTGAAGATATGTAAGGAATAACGTACAGCAGAGGTTCTCGACTCTGGCTCTTGAGGTCCACTTTAATGCGGAGTTTAGCTCCAACCTTGATCAAACTCACCTGCCTGTAACTTTCTAGCAGTCCTGAAGACCTTGATTAGCTTTTTCAAGTGTTTGACCAGGATTGGAACTGAACTCTGCAGAAAAGTGGACCTCGAGAGCCAGAGCTGAGAACCCCTGATGTACAGCCAGCTGATTAATATCACAAAACAAATCAGGACGCCAATGCGGAATATACTCAAAATACTGAAGCACACTGGTATAACTGAAACACTCATCTTTATCTTGCATTTCATATAGAAAAGTATGCAAATAGACGTGACGATAGAGTCAGAGTCATATATTCTGAAAGAGGGGATCTGTGACAGCTTTGTAATGGTGTTTTAAGACTAAAAGATGTAGATAAAAAGGAAGAAGACCGACAGCTGGTGAGCACTGAGCCTTGCCCTGTGGTCCCATTAGATCTGATTACTGTGTTGTTGGAGTGGAAAGTATGTTGGGGTGCAGCCGTGTTACCTTCAACTCTGGGATCCATCATCAGGGTACAGGGGACTAGGAGTAGATCCCTTCTCCACACTCTGGAAATCCCAGACACTGGGAGAGATCTTACACATTCTCAACCAACCTTTCCAGTCAATTTTAATTGTATATTTGCATCTCTGAAGCCAGTCTCTCAAACTCTAAACCAAAGGTGGGACACTTTCTACTAAGGCTTTCATTAATGTTTGAAGTGTCATAAGATTTTACCAACTACTTACAAATGCCACTTGGAATTACATTAACACATTGAGGCTATTCTTAGGTGGATCACTCAAGCCTTCTTGACCTTCGCAGGGACACATGAAAGGTCTCCTGCTGGCACAGACGATGCTCAGTCGCCAAGCAACCAAGAAGCGGCAAGCTCAGCAGAGGTGCTTTAGGGAAAGTCAATGGAAACAGAAGAGGGTGTACACCTTTTAACGTGAGTCCCTCAGTTCAATCGTTTTACCAATTGTTGAATCCTTTCCATTTTGGTTGAGTACTTAACCTCATTGAAGTCTTGTCTTATGTAACAGTGGAAGGAGGTGAGATGGAAGGAGGACAGAGGGTTCGTCTTGTGTCCAGACCAATGCAGCGAGACATCTTCTGGGATGAGTCTGAAGGACAGATTCTGGATGTAAGGGAGCTGTTGCAACCAAGTCCACAGTTGACAGACCCAAACATGGGAGACACTATTGGCCCTATTTTAACAATCTAAGCACATGGTTTGAAGCGCATGGAGCAGGTGCACTTAGGGCGTGTTCAAATCCATTTTTGCTAGTTTAACGACGGAAAAAACATTTGGTGCGCCAGGTGCATGGACCAAAAGGGTTGTACCTATTCTCTTAATGAGTCATGGGTGTGTTTTGGGTGTAACGTGCAATAAACCAATCAGAGTCTCATCTCCCATTCCCTTTAAAAGCCAGTTGCGCTTGCACCATGGCGGATTCAATATTTTCATGGCGCAATTTGCAAGAGCAAAGACTAAATGCTTCTCCAGAGAGGAAATGGATCTGCTCGTGTGCGAGGTTAAAGTACACAATAATATTCTTTTACACAGTAATCCTATCATTTTTATATTTGGCATGTTGTGTGCGCGTCGTGCAACTGCTTATAGGCGCATATTACTAATGTGCCATTTAAATAAATAGAAAAAAAAAAAAATACTGCACCATTGACTTCAGAGCAGATTTTAGTTGGTCAACGGTGCAATCGTTTTCAGTTGCCTCAAATTAGCAACATGCCAACAATGAGCCTGAACACACCTCGTTTTCAGACCAACACACCCATGAGTGAACAGATGGGTGCAAGTGCATTTGCTATTTAAACAACGTGGCACTGGATGTGAAAATGATAACTGTGTCACGCTGAAACTAGCAAAAAAACACTTGCGTCGCGCCTGGTGTCGCATTGCGGCTGGTATATGATAGGGCCCAATGAGTGACAAACCACTAGGGGAAAATGGAATTCCGTTAGTGGTAGAAGACCAGAAATGTGGAGGCCTGGGGAAGGAATGTTGTCATAAGAACTCCCTGAATTCTCCAAGGAACAGAACAAATCTGGACAGAGGTTTGACAGGAACTGTGCAAAGGAATTACGATGCACACGTGAAGTTACCTTGGCATATTGAAAACGAGTATGGACATTACTCTGGTTCATCCAGGAAAATATATCTACAGAAAGAATGGGACATTAACAAGAGGCCTTTGTTACAGGCAGACTCCGAAAAGAAGTTAGTACGAGAGGATGCGAGCACAAGAGAAGGGATGTTTCAATCTAATTTGTACTGCATCTGTGGTATGTTGTCTATTACTCAGACATCATTAACTGATCCTTCTGTTCATAAATGATTGGGAAATGTGATTACAGTCGTACACTTCTAGTTCAACTACTACAACTTCTAGCTAGCAAGCAGGCCATACCTGCTTATAATTCCTGTGGAGTTTGAAGAATTCAGGTGCAAGTCAACAGTGCTTTACAGATGCACTTTGATCGTTACATTTCTAGCCAGGTGTAAATTGGAGAAACTGAATCTGGAGTAGTTCTTTAACAGGAATGAGGGTGTAATGGTTAACAACCTGGGCTGCTGAAGCAAAGGTTGCAACATCAATCCCGATTTTACAAATTTGCTTGTCCTGTGATGATGCTAGAGCCTTTTTAAGTGTCTCAGGCTGCAGGGAAACACCTTGCAGGGCTAACAAACACTCAAACGAGCGGCAATTTATTGTCTCCAGTTCACCTGTGCCACATGTCTTTGGATTGTGGTGGAATCTGGAGCACCTTGAGGAAACCCACAGCAGAGAACAAACTCGACACAGAATGTCCTCCTGACTCAAAAGGTACTCAAACTTGGGGACCTTCTAGTTGTGAGATAACAGTACTACAATCCCAAGAACCAGATCCCAGAAATTGAAGTCACTAGATCATAATCCCCCTGCAACTAAATGACAAACAATTTCCTCCCATTATTTTGTCCAATATAAAAAGATGTTCCTATGACATGTAATGTTTGTGATAATTTTCTGTCCTGCAAGCATTGGTCTTTTTTAACTGGGCATTTTTTTTTTTTTTTTTTTTGTGGAGTTTAAGGAATAGTTCACATAAAAATTTGCTTAAAATGTACTCAGGCCAAACAAGATGTAGATGGGTTTCTTTATCAAAACAGTTTTGGAAAAATAGCATTACATCACTTGCTCACCAATGGATCCTCAGCCTAAGTCGATTTTAAGCAAATTTTCATTTTTGGGTGAACTATCCAGACAGATATGTTAAAGTCATTCCACAACGTTTTTTCCCCAGCCTAAAAACAGGAAGATTTGCACTTTTTAAATAAAACCATTACGAAAAACAAAGGTTGAAGTGGCTAACCATCAAACAACTTATGAAAAAGTAATATAAATAAACTTTAAACTGGTATAAAAAAAAACAAAAAAAAAAAAACTGTTACACATGATATGGTATTATGATTATGCAAAATAAATGGTGTCTAAAGACCTTAAAAGTCAGCGCATGTAAATCATTATGCTATATTTGCAATTTGACTGTAAAACAGGATTGGATGTAATATGAGGAATAAAATAAAATCTTGTCATGTGAATTAGTCTTGAGCAATTATCATGTAAAAATGAACACTGTGGTGGTTTTGAGTACAGTTGCCTCCTCTTGACAACAAAAATGAATTTTAACAGATTTAAATTAGTGTACTTATACAAATTATCCATGGATAATCAAGTACCTCTGATGCTATAAATAACTAAATAACTACTACATCTGAGTTCAGATAATGTCAAATTTTGCCACTTTGCTGCAATGACCTTTTTTTTTTTTTTTCCTGGAGTAAGCAAGGTTTAAAGATCAAGTTTGTAATTGCTGCACTACTAGCAACATCAAAATTTAATAATTTTAAAAATGACGATGCAAACAAGTTCCAAACAATTCCCCGGCTACCATTATCAGCCAAACATGTAATTATGCTCCCAAAAAATACCATTATGTTTGGACACAAAAACAGATCTGCTTGGTTGCCACTAGTGGCACCTAAATTACACACTTAACCTTTAATCAATAAAATAAAACCCACATAATTAAAATCAAATGGAGATCATTACACTATAAATGAAACGTTATAAATGTTAAGTCCCCAGTTCTCCTTTCAGAAAGAACAAGCTACCACATTTGCTTAAAAATCAAATAATTTATTTATAATTTTTAAACCAGGTCTGTTGTCCACTTGAAAACAAAGAAACTTTTGCAAGACATTTCGTCAGGGGTGAAAGTGGGAGAAAGAAGGGTGGAGAAAATTTTAATCAACATGCAAACGGTCGCTCTTTCCCCAACAAAATGGATCCATGTTTGTGGAGCAGGTCTCACTTGTCCAAATTAGCTGAGAGTACAAGAGTAACACTAACTACAACAAACTCCACCGTTACAGGGATGAGAATTAGCCACAAGTGCAGATTCAAAATTAGTCCCCTCAATTAATAATTCCCCAAAACAGAAGCCAGTCAGATTAGTGTCCACATCATCTAAATATGAGATCTTACCCAGCTAGAACCTGCCAGCTGTTCAGTCTAAAGCTGTTAAATGGCCATAATATTTGATGGACAGCTTACAGTGATATAATCCACAAAATTCAGATACTGGCAGTGCAAAAAAACATCATCGTGCCAACCACAATTGTAAATGCTAAGTATTCATCCAATACGAAAAGATGGGCAGCATTGAATGGTGAGGAGCGACAGCCAGAAATGCATTATTGTCTCTCAAGGTTGGCATCTTCTGAAAGGTTTTGAATTTTATTAACAGGATAGTTCACCACAAAAGAAAATTGTCATAATTTATTCATCCTAATGTTGTTCCAAACCTGTATGACTTTCTGCAGAACATATTTTGAAAAACGTTTCAACTGCTTTTGTCCATACAATAAAAGTCAGTGGGTTCCAATGTTGTTTTGAACCCAGGCGACTCTTAACTGTAGGGGCAAAAGAAACATAAAAATCTCTTCTATTGCGCTCTACAGAAAACAAAAATGCACAGGTTTGGAACAATATGAGGGTGAGTAAATGATGTGAATCTAAACCATCCCTTTCAGACTAAATTTACATCTGCAATCTAAAGACTGACTTAGATGTTCTGTTTAGATGAAAACTACTCACAGGCTCTCAAATTTCCATTTTAACACTGACTGTCCACAAATCAAAAGGAATAAAAGTCCTTACAAAGACAAGTTGGCTGTTAATAACCACTGGGACCTTGAAAGGAGCCCCTGACAAGTGAAAGGAGAACTGAATAGAAACCAAACACCTGAGCCTTACTGACAGACAGCACACGGTCTGATGTGTCAAAGGGGACTGATGGGACATTACATTTATGGGAGATGTACTACAATTTGGGCTTTAAAAAAAAAAAAATTAAAAAAATTCCTCTTCCCATAAATCCATCATCAATATCAGTGTATTTAAGCGCAAATTTATAAAGCAACCCATCCATCTTCTCAACAGCTGAGAGCAGCAGCTCTATGGGCAACTTTTCCAATGACAATCAAAAATGACATTTCAAACTTCCATATGTACATTTAGCAAATCAAAAAAACTTGTTTCCCACTCCAAACTTGAAAAAACAAAAAGGTTTTCTTCCAAGAACAACTAATGAGCCAGCAGCAAAGCAAAATGGGGGTCTATTGGCAATGACATAGAAACACTTACAATGTGGTGATGGTACAACCTGCCACAGCACACTACTGTTAAACACAAACCCATCAAAACGCTAACCTCCAGAAACTTCCTCCGTTAAATTTTAAAACACCTCTAAACAATGTCATCTTGCATATAAATCAATCTGTTTCATGACTTTAAAGCAACTATTTGCATGAGTCCATTGGCGCAACTGAGCTGGTGAGAGCTGTATTCTGCCCCCTACTCGTCCACTAACGCAGTGGTGGACAAGGGAATTGCACCCCATCTAATCAGTGCAAAAATGAGAAGTGCGTCCGTTTGAGGTTCATTTGTCTAGACCAGCATATCTGAATATCCAAACTTTGTATCAGACATGGAAAGGGAGAATCTATGACGACGACTCTGGAAAAAAAAAAGTTCTCAAAAACAGGGAATACTCTTCTTTTAGGCCCATTTAGTAACTCATTTTCATTTCAATTTAGTTGTACAAAACACTCATGAAGAAGCATCGAGACAACTTGTATGGTGAGACGACAATATTTGTGTCAGAATCACAAGTCACAAACCCATATGGCATAATGTGAGCTAATAAGACCACCTTAAAAGAGCAGAGGAGCCATCTGCACTGCTTCGCAGCATTCGGTTAAAGCATTTCTGAATCTGTGTATGTTAGTTTGTCATTGATCAAACTTCTAAAGCGAACAAAGCTCTGCTCAGTGTTTTCCAAAACAAAAAATTAAACACACAAAATAAACCACAAACCCCCGTACGCACAAAAAAATAAAAGACAAAAAAAAAGGGAAAAAACCAAAAAAAAAAAAAAAAAACAACGCAAAAGCAGCAGGCTACAAAACAATTGCAACCTGCAATGCTCCCGTGCACCCTCTTTTAGGAAAAAAAAACAAAAAAATGGTAAAACAAAAATTTATTTGAGTAGTTGAGTCGGTTTAAACATTTCTATCCTTCGGTTTGTGATTGTTCGTAAAAAAAGAAAAAAAAAACAGGTGTGGTGCATTGTTTGCTTTCGGCATGATACATTTCGCCGATGCCGTCAACATGTTCGGCCCAGCCCATCTCCACTGCCCAACACAAATACACTGAGGTCTTAAGTCAGGCTATCGACACCCGAGCATAGAAGCCACCACGTTTTCCTTTTTGGTGTCAGTGTCATATTAGTACCCGACTTTTTTCTTTTTTGCAATAACCTCTCTTTCTTTCGCAAAAAAAATTTCTTAAAACACTTTATTATGATTGATTGAACTTTCCCTCAGAGTTTGCCCTTTGTGGCTCAGCAGAGGTCGAGTGTCTTTCTATTGATGGGAAGTCAGGTGATCTGAGCCGGAGGACTGGGGCGGAGGAAGAGGAGGCCAAAGGGATGGAGAAAGAGTTGAGGGACCCCGTAGTTTGATTTAGCGAAGCCAGAGTTTGAGCCGAAGTGCGTCCACTCCGTTTAAATAATATCTAAACAGCCGCTTGTCCCTGACAAAGCCCAGGTTCTCATAGAGTTTCAGGGCTGATTTGTTGGTGATTTCCGTCTCTAGCACCACCTATGGATGAGAACAAACATGTAGACATAATGGGCATTGTACAAGTTTTGAACACGTAAAACATAGGTGTACACATTGTACACTCTTACATGTAAAACATAGGTGAAGGAAGACAGAAGCTGTAGCATATTTGGAATGACACACTACTACATACTCTTAACTTCTGTACACAATTTTTTAATGTTTTTGGAAAAAAAAAAATGTATTTTATGCTCACTAAGGCTACATTTATTTGGTTAGTAAAAACAGTAATATTGTGAAATATTACCATTTAAAATAACTTTCTATTTGAATATATTTTAAAATGTAATTTATTCCAGTGATGGCAAAACAGAATTTTCAGCATCAGTACTCCAGTCTTCAGTGTCACATGATCCTTCAGAAACCATTCTATATGCTGATTCCTTATTATTATCAGAGATCTTTTTTTTTTTACCAAGGTTACAAAAAATGTCTTTACTGTCACTTTTGATTCATTTCATACATCCTTGCTAAATAAAAGTATTATAATTTGACACTTATGAATGGTAGAGTACATATACAGGTGCATCTCAATAAATTAGAATGTCGTGGAAAAGTTCATTTCAGTAATTCAACTCAAATTGTGAAACTCTTGTATTAAATAAATTCAATGCACACAGACTGAAGTAGTTTAAGTCTTTGGTTCTTTTAATTGTGATGATTTTGGCTCACATTTAACAAAAACCCACAAATTCATCTCAACAAATTAGAATACGTCATAAGACCAATAAAAAAAACATTTTTAGTGAATTGTTGGCCTTCTGGAAAGTATGTTCATTTACTGTATATGTACTCAATACTTGGTAGGGGCACCTTTTGCTTTAATTACTGCCTCAATTCGGCGTGGCATGGAGGTGATCAGTTTGTGGCACTGCTGAGGTGGTATGGAAGCCCAGGTTTCTTTGACAGCGGCCTTCAGCTCATCTGCATTTTTTGGTCTCTTGTTTCTCATTTTCCTCTTGACAATACCCCATAGATTCTCTATGGGGTTCAGGTCTGGTGAGTTTGCTGGCCAGTCAAGCACACCAACACCATGGTCATTTAACCAACTTTTGGTGCTTTTGGCAGTGTGGGCAGGTGCCAAATCCTGCTGGAAAATGAAATCAGCATCTTTAAAAAGCTGGTCAGCAAAAGGAAGCATGAAGTGCTCCAAAATTTCTTGGTAAACGGGTGCAGTGACTTTGGTTTTCAAAAAACACAATGGACCAACACCAGCAGATGACATTGCACCCCAAATCATCACAGACTGTGGAAACTTAACTCTGGACTTCAAGCAACTTGGGCTTTGAGCTTCTCCACCCTTCCTCCAGACTCTAGGACCTTGGTTTCCAAATGCAATACAAAACTTGCTCTCATCTGAAACGAGGACTTTGGACCACTGGGCAACAGTCCAGTTCTTCTTCTCCTTAGCCCAGGTAAGACGCCTCTGACGTTGTCTGTGGTTCAGGAGTGGCTTAACAAGAGGAATACGACAACTGTAGCCAAATTCCTTGACACGTCTGTGTGTGGTGGCTCTTGATGCCTTGACCCCAGCCTCAGTCCATTCCTTGTGAAGTTCACCCAAATTCTTGAATCGATTTTGCTTGACAATCCTCATAAGGCTGCGGTTCTCTCGGTTGGTTGAGCATCTTTTTCTTCCACACTTTTTCCTTCCACTCAACTTTCTGTTAACATGCGTGGATACAGCACTCTGTGAACAGCCAACTTCTTTGGCAATGAATGTTTGTGGCTTACCCTCCTTGTGAAGGGTGTCAATGATTGTCTTCTGGACAACTGTCAGATCAGCAGTCTTCCCCATGATTGTATAGCCTAGTGAACCAAACTGAGAGACCATTTTGAAGGCTCAGGAAACCTTTGCAGGTGTTTTGAGTTGATTAGCTGATTGGCATGTCACCATATTCTAATTTGTTGAGATAGTGAATTGGTGGGTTTTTGTTAAATGTGAGCCAAAATCATCACAATTAAAAGAACCAAAGACTTAAACTACTTCAGTCTGTGTGCTGTGTGTTGAAATTATTTAATACACGAGTTTCACAATTTGAGTAGAATTACTGAAATAAGTGAACTTTTCCATGACATTCTAATTTATTGAGATGCACCTGTACATATGCTACATTTGCAGTGTAAAAACTGATTGATTAGTGGGGGGGGGGATAAATCAATAAATAAATAAATAAAAATTAACAAAAAAAAAAGTGATGAATATCATGGTATGATATCTCCTCATGGCTGGACTGCAACATTTTTAACTGAAAACACTAACATTTTCATACAAAATTAAGCAAAATGTGAATTTGCTTTCTAAATGCATCAAAACCACATTTAACCTATATAATAACGAATTGCATTTATTTCTGAGATAAGTGAAAAACATTCACACAACAACAATGTAACATGAGGCAGTTTAAAACATTTATAAATTAGTGCTGTCAAATCGATTATACGCACTCAAAATTGGTTTGCATTTACATAATACATGTGTGTGCTATGTGTATTTATATGTATATATAAATACACACACACGTTTAAGAAATATATTACTTATGTTTTATATATATATATATATATATATATATATATATATATATATATATATATATATATATATATATATATATATATACACACACACACACACACACACACACACATATATACATAAATACACTCACTGGCCACTTTATTAGGCACACTTTGCTATCTATTGACATGATAGCATCAGTTGCTGCAGATTTGTCAGCTGCACATCTATGATGCGAATCTCCCGTTCCACCACATCCCAAAGGCGCTCTATTGGATTGAGATCTGGTGACTGTGGAGGCCATTTGAGTAAAGTGAACTCATTGTCATGTTCAAGAAACCAGTCTGAGATGATTTGAGCTTTGTGACATGGTACATTATCCTGCTGGAAGTAGCCATCAGAAGATGGGTACACTGTAGTCATAAAGGGATGGACATGGTCAGCAACAATACTCAGGTAGGCTGTGGCAATTAAACGATGCTCAATTGGTACTAAGGGGCCCAAAGTGTGCCAAGAAAATATCCCCCACACCATTACACCACCACCACGCCTGAACTGTTGAGACAAGGCAGGATGGATCCATGCTTTCATGTCCTTTACGCCAAATTCTGACCCTACCATCTGAAAGACTCATCAGACCAGGCGACGTTTTTCCAATCTTCTATTGTCCAATTTTATTGTCCCTTTCTTCCCTATTCTGATGCTCGGTTTGAACTTCAGCAAGTCATTTCACCACATCTAGATGCCTAAATGCACTGAGTTGCTGCCATGTGATTGGCTGATTAGCAATTTGTGTTACCAAGCAAGTCGTCGTAGTGATGTATTGTCAAGTATGGTGACCCATACTCGAAATTGGTTTAACCCATCCAAGTGCAGTGAGTAGTGAACAAACACACACCCGGAGCAGTGGGCAGTGGGGATCAATTGGGGGTTCGGTACCTTGCTCAAGGGCACCTCAGTCGTGGTATCGAAGGCAGAGAGAGTGCTGTTCATTCACAATCCCCACCTTCAATTCCTGCCGGTGCGAGAATCGAACCGGCAACCTTCAGGTTACAAGCCCGACTCCCTGACCATTAGGCCACGACTTCCCACCAATCAACAAGGCATTTTCGTCCACACAACTGCCGCTCACTGGATATTTTCTCTTTTTCGGACCATTCTCCGTAAACCCTAGAGATGGTTGAAGCAATTGAACAGGTGTACCTAATAAAGTGGCCGGTGAGAGTGTATGTATGTATGTATGTATGTATATATACATATACACAGTACGTACATATATTATGTAAACGCACACATATTATGTAAACACAAACTATTATTTAGATAATAGTTTATATTATATATTACGCACATATATTATGTAAACACAAACTATTATTTAGATTTATTTGATAGCACTATTATACATATTTCTTTTATTATTTTAAAATTAATTACAGTAATTTTAATATTACAAAATACTATTAACATAAGAAGCAAAAATTAAGAAAAAAGCATTTTCAATCTCGCCTGGGTCTACCGTGTAGTATGAAGTATGTAGTAGTATACCATTTTCAAAAACACCCATAGTGATTAATCTCTTACCTCATCACAATCCCCCTCCACCATAGCATAAATGGCCTTTTTCACAAGGTTGGTGCCTAACAAAGAATAAGTGCAATAATTCATAACACATTCCCAGTATTATAAATAATACCTGTTGAACATGGTAAATAAAACAATATGAATGGAAAAAAACACATGGAATGATCAAGCTCCTTTGACACAGAATGGCAAACCCTTGATTCACAGCAGTTCAAAGACACTAAATGTATCCATGAGCTGACACTGAAGCAGATGTGTGTCCTATAAAAAGATCCGTTTCTGTTGCCATTCTGAGATGAGCGCTACAACGCTAGCACGGCTCTTACCGATGCCTTTCCTGCGAAATTTGGAGTCCACAGCGAGCATGGCGATGTATCCGCGACGGAACATCTTCTTATGCATGTCTAGCTTACACACAATGGCACCGACACAGTCCTTCTCAACCATCGCCTGTGACACATCACAGAAAGAGAGTCATCAAGACACTGCAATTACTCATGTGGGCTGTGAACTATGAGCAAAACAATGACAAATATCTGTATTATTAGGCTCAATTTGTGATAATTACACCACCCTGACCTTGTTGCGTTCATAAAGATATAAATACCCTTTGACGCCTCATAGTCACTATAGCTTAACTGTGGTATTTTTTAAATAAGGCCATAGTAACCACAGGTAAAATCATGATATGGCCTGCTCCTGATTACCATGGTTAGATTCATGTAACTATGGTTTCTGTGAAACAAACTGTGGTTTTTGTTAAACTACAATGACTTCTGTCAATGTAATAAAAAACGACTCTTACAAAAAAAGTACTGCAGCAGTACTACGGTACTGAATGTTTAACCTACCACAGTATTGGTACTAAATGCATGGTACACTTTGTTAAAACAACAACAACAAAAACACCACCACAGTAGTACCATGACACTTCTTGGAAGTCATCTGTTCATCTGTTACGAAAGTATACTTCCTCACCCCTGAAAGATTTAATATGAAACATCATTTTTGCAAAAGATACAAAAAATAATATTTAGTGTTACTACAGCAGAACCCTGGTAAATATTTGTAAGGGTCTAATGATATGGTTACATTTCACATGAACTAAATCCATCACTTTAAACAATATGACATTTGGACAAATAATAAAAAAAAAAGGACAAACATTTAAAAATACATACCGAATATAATAAACAGTGTGGTGGTTTTTTGACATGGTTATATAGTCATGCCATGTTTTTGAGCCATACCATGCTACATAATGTATATTTCATTTATACTGTTACAATGACTGTTTATTACAGTCACGGCAACATGGTCAAGCCATGTTTTGGACACATACCATGGTAATATCATGCTACTCTTTGATGTACATTGGAATATCATTTAAATAGCAGATATACCAAAATGTTAATCAATCAGCAAAATTGTATATATTACATCACTGTACCATGGCCATATTATCCTTTTGATTGTATTAGAGATGATGCTGGAGGCTCTACTATTGATGATGTATAACTGAATGACTTTCTCATAATAGTTTTAGTATGAAACATAATTCTACAGTAAAACCATGGTAAATTTTCAGAAGTGTCTAATTTGGTTAAATATGAGGAGGAGTAAAGGCAGGACATCACTTAATCCATGTGACATTGGGGAAAAAATGGACAAACATTTAAAAATACGTTGTAAACATAAGACATAAACAGTATAATGTTCATTGACGGTTATATAATGGTTATGTTTTTGAGATTTTTTTTTTTTTGTGGACACTTACTATAGTAACATGTTTATTTTAGTCAAGGTATCATGGAATGTGTCCAAAAACAATGGTAATACCGTACTATTCTCTGATGCACATCATTTAAATCCCAAGATATACGAAAATGCTATTCAATCAGTAATATTTTATACATGTTAGCTATTTTGTTATATCAGAGATGATATCGAAGGCTTTGATACTGATCTCAACACCATCAAGAATAACCGAATGGCAGGATACATACCAGAAAGCAGAGCTGAGGCCAGTTGTGAATAAAGTACCTATAGGTGTATATGGAGTAGGGCTCAGATAAGTCTTTAGTTATGAGTCGGATGATATCGGGCATCTGGAGCTCAGACTCGTATCTCACGTATCGGATGGACTCGTCGTGCTCCTCCAGCGCTAGCCTCGACATCCCCGCCACCGGAGCGCTGTCAGCCGCCGCCCGATCTACTCCAGCGCGCTGCGGGCCTGGGCCTGACTCAGCCCCGTCCACCAGCGCTGCCGCGGCCGCAGCCGCTCGAGCCTGATCCCCCGAACCAGTCCTGCTACTTACATCATTCTCCAGTCGACAAGAGCTGCTCTCCGTGATCGCCATGCTATCTGTGCAGTTTATCCCGTTGTTCGGCGGCGACTGGCTCTGCGATACATCACTACATCGTTTATTTCTCGCGAAATTGTTGTTTTCCGTGTGGTCGCCCTGTGTTTCAGCGATGCCGTCCAAGTGGTGATCGGAAGCGGCGTTTTGATTGTCGGACGGCCGGTGCTGCTGGACGTGGTTCTGGAGGTGAGAGTGGTTGCACTGGACCCCGTTCAGCTGGGCTGTGTGGAACTGAGCGGCTGATGCATTAGGATGCACGTTGTTCTGGTTGGATTTGACTATCGCCTTGTGCTCGCTGGCGTGCTGGTGTCCCGGGCCGGGGCTGAGGATGTCCCGTCCCTCATCGGTGCCCAGTAAGGTGCACCCGTCCACGGGCAGTGGTGTGATCTCGCTCGGGGATGAAGGCAGTGCGTTAGGCCCAGGCGGCACTTCAGCCATTCCACTGCATACAGTTACTATGATGACAGAAAAACGGGGTCGGAATCAGCCTCTCACAGCGAACGCCGACAAACACAGACGCCCGTTCGGCTGCTGGTACCTGATAAATGTAAAAGTAACGTAAAGTTCGTGGACTATCTCGTGTCTGTTCCTGCCATTACTCAATTCACTCCACACTGGCCTATTATCTGCCGTAAAGCAGAGCGGGTGGTTTACGACACTATGTCGGCGCGTTGCAGTAAAGGATGCTGGGAAATTGAGTTTCTAATAAATTGATAGGCATCCTGAATCACTTTACACACAAATTAAAAGTGCACTTTTTATTTATTTATTCATGTATTGCTTGTTTGTTTGTTTAAAGCATGAATAAATTATCAATTTGTTATATTTTCAATTTTCTTTTTAATTTTAGTTTAAGTTTTATTCATTTTCTTTTGTCATTTTATTATTATTATTATTTCAAAATTATTATTATTTTCTATTTAGCTTAGATTATTTTTTGTTTCTATTTAGCT
Organism: Spinibarbus caldwelli; assembly: GCA_039654775.1. Lineage (NCBI taxonomy): Eukaryota > Metazoa > Chordata > Actinopteri > Cypriniformes > Cyprinidae > Spinibarbus > Spinibarbus caldwelli. The sequence continues at coordinate 23,444,655 of CM077251.1, forward strand.
TAGATGTAAACTTAGTAATTTTTAGTTTGTTGCCATTTCAAATTTTCCTAAAATTCCAATTTTTATTTTATTTAAGCCTTATTTCAACTGATGAAAACGATTTTAATGGTTTGGTTTTAGTTTTAACAATGACACTCCCCGTTAGTAACTTACTGTACATTTAAAACAGCGTCTTAAATATTTTGAGGTATGAATATGTTATATTTATGTTGTATGTATAATTTATGTTGTAAAAAACGGTGGAATTCTCTTCAAGGATGTAGGCTACACCAAAGTCATTAATTCTAAAACTTCTAAAATGTAATGTTAAAAAGCTATAAAATTCCAGGAAACCGCCATTATAGTACATTTACATTTCAAAGAAAGAAAGAAAGAAGGTTGGCATGTATTAAATCTAGCCTATTTCCAAGAAGAGCCACTAGATGGACCCCAGGGCACATCGTGGGTGTTCATTGATGCAGAGTGTGTTTTGAGTGTGCGCTCCTTAAAAATACTTTATGGTTAGTATGCTACAGAAAATAAATAAATAAATAAATAAATATAAGATGAAATATGTTTGTGAAATAATGCTCTTTAATGACTACAGCATGTTGAAATAGTAGTGTTGTCTGTTCAGTGGACCAATTCAGTAGATAGAAGTACAACATGAACTTTGAGAATGTTCTATTAAATAACAAATATTTCCCTGTTTTGTTTTTTAATTACCCTGATCAAAGATTTTAATAAGAATTTTTCATACGTAAATGTTATTATTTTAGTATAATAGAGATATTATATTTTACTAAGTCACTTTTTACTAGGCTTTAGTATTTTTTTCAGTATAATTAAGTATTTATGTTGTGTACGTTTTCATTGTTTTAGCTGTTTGTTAGTTTTTTTTAATATGTCTATGTTTGTTTATTTATTTTTAATTTCAGTTTTAGTTATTTTAGCACATCAAGTTAAACTAAATCAAAGTGAGAAGTTTTTTATTTTTTATTGTTTTGTTTCTGTTTACATTTATTTATTTATTTATTTTATGGTCTTAGTTTTAGTTGACCATAATAACCCTAATTCCAACATGACAAAAATCTATTAGATCACATAGGTAAACAATTTTTTGTTAGCAATATATTTAGACCAAATTAGTAATTTAATTATTAAAAATAAAAATATTATTGCTAGGCTACTTCAACTGCGTTAGAAGATTTTTCTTTTTTTTTCAATACAATAAAGACCACATAATATCCAACAGCACACAAGATTAAAATAAAATAATCAACCATCTTTTTTTTTCGTATTATGATTCCTAATTATTGTATAAATTCCAATAGGAATCCTGAACACATTCCTTTAGAATTAATGTATGATGCAAAATGGCCCAACTGACTCCAGGAGCCAGTCAGACTAAGAGGAAGTGTGGAATTCCCTGAGAAGCTCTTTGAATACAGACGCATAGAGCAAATGAAGAGGACCTTATTGAAGACTTGCTTCAGCCATAAGATTGATCACGCTCAGTATTCTAAGGAGGAAATCCTTGTGAGAATGCATCCCTGCCTTGTTCTTACAGAGACGCAGCAAGGCAATCAGAAGACGTTTCAGACAATTAATCTCTCAGACAATGCTTTGCTTCAGTGGAGAGCTCTTGTGTGGCTCCAGCTGTACCATCATCATCTTGCTGTCTTCTCCATGGGAATTCTCAGCCGTAATGCAACTCAGCTGCTATTTATACCTATGCAGAAATGCTTTCTGCCCAGAACTACACAATGTATATAAGGTGACATACAATTTATGCACCTGTTTAGGTTTATAACATTTAGCTAAACAGATACATCCTATAACATAACATAAATGATTTCCTATTGTAACAATAAAAGACCAGAATTAGTTGCAAGGTGGATGACTGGTATTTTTAAGTCTCCATTAACTGTTTTTGTTGGGCAGGAGAGAGACCGAGACAAGCTTAAGTGGGACCTCTATGGGTCACTTTGGAAACTAATTAAGAACCTCTTTGGATACCAGTCTGGTATTTCTCCTCAACAATTGCCTTCTCTCCTTCTCTTCCATCAAAATACACTCTTTTCAGCCTCATCAAACAAACACAGGGCCAAAGTCCTCTTGTGAGTGAGCTCAAGGAGCCTCTATATAAACCAGCTGAACAGCTAATAGAGAAAACCAAAGCCTGAACACCAGTAAACACTCGGGGCCCAGTCTGAAGGAAAATGAAAGAACTGTTAATTGAATTTTAATTCTTCATTACTTCTTATTAGTGAAGATGAAAGAGCATTTGACTAAAAATGGTGCAGATAAAAACTTTTCTTTATATTCTCCTGAGACCCCCTGAAAAAAAGCTTTGTAAATTTTGTATTGTTTCATGTCATTACATTGTTTAGACCATAAGAAAAAAATTGAAAAATAAAATTTTTGAAAAATTATATTTTATTCATATTTTATTCTATGTCCTCTGTAGAGGACACTAGGACTCAGTTTTTCTAAAAAAAATAAAATGGCATGAATAGACATCAAAAAGGCAAAACAATGGGATTTTTTTTTTTTTTAAATCACCAATCAATTTTTAGGTTTCAGGATTTTTTATACAAAACTTTGTTTAAGGATGATTCTCAACTATGTTATAAAATATATAACAAAATGATTTGATATACCATTTTGTTTTATGCAATATGTGTGTAAAAATTTCCATAAACTGGTTTTCCCATTAAACACAGTGTATCTATACACTGCATCTAATTTCCATATTAATGTGTTGCTGTTGGGACAGCATGTTGAAAAAAGAATTGTCATAATGGGAGTAATAAATGGCCAGATTTTCATAATAATATCTAATATTTCATAAGATAATTGATAAATAATTAATTTTCCTATTCAATTGTTATGTCTCCCAAAATGCATAATAAACATGCTTTTAGTCCTGTTGTCCTCTACAGTGGACATGTATGAAATGATGTCCTGTTTCATAACAGGAAGTCATATTTGAATTTGAAAACCCATAACATTTTCCTGAGATGTTGCTTTATGACAAACAATTTGAAAATTATTCAGATTTAAATGACAATTAAAAAATATAATCATATTTCCATAAGGATGTGAAATTTTTCACTAAATTAAATTTAGCCATATTTAAAGACCTAGGAGAGGGAGTGGTCATGGTGAAACTTCCAAACATTTAGTATCTCTAAAAAGCCCTGAATGTGCTCTGTACAGGACATCCAGACTTAAAACTGTGACATATGAGGTCTCAGAGAAATTCACTAAAATAGAATGTCCACTACAGAGACAAAAACTCCATAGCTGGGTCTCAGGAGGATATATAAAAACCTCAATCACTAAATATATTTACATAACTGGAAAATAATAATATTATATTAATATAATAAATGTTTATCAGGTTCTCCGACCAGTCATTCATTATATATCAGCCCATTTTCAGCTAAATAAAGGAGTCATATTCACACAACACACAATCTGTGAGACAACGAGGATTTCATATTTTGATAGACTACAAAAAACACACCGTATATGAAAGTCAGACTGTAAATGTAAATTAACACTGTAGAACAGCAACATTTCCATACAGAATATCATTTAGTGCCTGATCTTTGTTTAGTATCTGCAATGCTTTATTAAGGCCGGTGTGCATTAATCACAGCACCATGAGTCCAGAGGACACCGGGGCATCACCTGTGGAGTTCCAAATGTAATATTCTGAGGAGACCAGCTCTCGTGCTAGAGGAAAAAAAAGGTATATAGGTTCATTTTCATTGCTGACGTGCATAAAACATATTTATTTTTTCATGTCAATAAGCCATTGTTAACTTATTTGAACGTGCAACAAGTTATTTTAGATTTTTTTTATATATATACTATTATAGTGTTTATTAATATTTTGAATTACCTTCTTTTTTTACATATTTCTATTTTGCATTTAAGTTTTATTTTTAGTCATTTTAGTTCTTCAATTTAAACATTTTATTTCAGGTAGTTGCCAAGGCAACATTTTTCTGTGTAAGTTTTTCATCTAAAATTTATATTTTATTTTATTTCATTTAACAAAAATGATTTTCATAGTTTTAGTTACCAATAACAAGACTGTCACTGAAACACTTACTTGTGACAATGCGCGGTTTGGCGGATGAGTAAACCTGCACTGAGTGTTGGTCCACACAGCAACCAGACAAAGTCAAATCTGGCACACGGAAATAAAGCTGGAAGGAATACAGAGACAAATGAATTGCTATTACATACTTTAATATGGATATCTTATGTAGTCTTAATATCTTATTATATAAACAACAAATCAGTTGATGCTGAATTCACCCTCACTTTAATATATGCAGTGAGTCCTGTGCACAGAGGGTCTGTCGGTCCAGCAACAGTCCCTGAAAAATGGACAGTCCCCTCCAGTGTTGCTTCACGGGACTTTGGAAACTTCTGACCTGAGGAGGTAAGAACACATATGTCAGTAATATAATCACAAATAATACAAATAAACTGAAATATCAAAATGAAATATCATGGAATATTAAGAATAGACATACCAAGGACCCAAACCAGTAGGTTCTTCTCTTTAGACACCTCAAGCTGTCCTGAGCTTACTTTGACCTCCACACTTCCCATTAGATTCCTGTGAAGAGGCATGTACAGTGACACTATAACAGCTTTTTATAAGCACAACAGAACTAGCTAAAGACAGACAGCTAGATAAAGAGCCATTATAAACATCTGACAGTGTAAATGCCTGTACCCTACCCAACACATCTGGAGTACAAAATTAAGCGTTTTACTACAAATTTGTGTAACTTACCGGTTGAAAAATGGAATGTGTGTATTGCAGTACTCAAAGCTGTTTTTGACACTTTCATGAAGCTTCAAGACGACATTAACCTTCAGATGATTCTCCTCTGCCTTCAGCTTGTAGGAGCCAAGAATTGGTGGCACAGGTACCTTAAAAAAATGTTATAAGCCCAAGTCATACTTTTATTCAGCAAGGAGGTATTAAATTGATTAAAAGTGACAATCAAATAATTTATAATGGAATAATTCTATTTCAAATAAATGCTGCTCTTTTGAACTTTCCTTTCATCAAAGAATTGAAAAAAAAGTTTCTTAAGCACCAAATCAGCATATTATATATATATATATATATATATTCTTTTTTTTTTAAATCTTACCAACCCAAACTTTTGAATGGTACATTTTTGAGACAAAACATAAGACAAACTATTGCCAGAATAAGCTTTACCTGTGAGGTGTAACTACAGAGTCTGAAAAGCTCCAGAGGTGGTGAAAAAGGGAACTTGTATGGTCCTGAAAAGGCAGAACCGTCATTCTCATCCACACTGCAGGCGGTAAGAATGCTTGCATCCAGAGACGTCACACAGGGATGGACAAGAATGTCCTGCAAAGGCGAACCGTTGGGTGGGAGTGTGAGAGTGACGGTCACATTGGGCAGAACACCTTCAACCTCACACTGAAAAACATGAAGTCATTAATGTAATACAAGATTAGAACCAAATATAACAACTATATTTTCAGTATATAGGATGAGGACTAACTTTGCACATGACCATTCCGTACACATCCCAGATATCTTGTTGACTGCTCTTGCCATACTGCATGGACCTCACCTTCTCTGTAAGGGCCACACTTACTACCGCCCTGCCTCGATGGACCCCTGCCTTCCAGGCTGGCTGCTTTTGAGCCCCCCCTGGGCTTGGAGCCACAGCAGCAGGCACCGATCCAGCAGGAGGAGGGGTGTCCAGTGGCCTCCCCAAAGGGCAAACCTGCAGGAGCACTGAGGGAAGAGCAGCCAAACGGGAGGCCAGCACATCAGGCTCTGGTTTACCTCCAGGGCCACAAAGGAAATCCTGCAGGCCTGACAAAAGAGCTAAGCCTTGAGAGACTGAGGCCAGGCTGGGGAGAGGTGGTCGAGGCTCAGGAGGTGCTTCCACTAGAGGAAGGCAGACTAGGATTAACGCTCCCTGAGTGACCGTGAGCACGGGCCAGAGGGTCCTCCTGCCTGAGCTGTCCACACGGAGCTCCACAGCCGGAGAGCGGTGCTGACGGGCGCAGTCGTCCCGTACTTCGACGTAAGATTTGTCAGCATCCACCAGGCCCAGCTCTGTCAGCAGAAGCTGGGGTATGACGCGGTCCTCCGGAACGGCCACATACTGAGTTCCAGCCAAGGATTTGGCACGGAACTCAACTGTTGGGAATCGCCTGAATTAAAAAACATAACAAAAGAGAAAAAAAAAAATTGGCTATGCTGGGAAAAGCATTCCAATCAAACTATTTATGTAGAAAGAGCACTGTGCACAGTTTGCATTTTCTGTTTTCATGGAAAACTCAAATAACTTGCAATGTACAATGTGTTCAATTTGACTTTTAGTGGGCTCCACCCACAGTGTAATAATAGGCCTGTCCCAATTTCTACACCTGCGGTCTTGGCCGCTTGAGAGTGTGTGCATGTGACAGGAAGTAAGTGCGCAAAACTGTCTCAGGAAAAGTGCCAAAACTTAGTGCCCCTTACAAATAATTACATCTCTAATACCACTTTTACCAATATTATATTACTGCTAAAGGGCTGTTTATATGCCAATATTGGTATGCCAATAATACCAGTATTACTGCTAAAATGGCCGTTCTCACCACAAGTGAAATCAATAAACAATAACTATAATGATAAATCCAAAGTTCTGGCATGAGACTCTAGATGGCGCAGTCCGATAGGTCTAATTCTATCTGACAAAGACATCACCACATGGCGCAACTGATTGAGTCTTTTGTATCAGCAGCCAGTGAGCTTACTGATCAACATTCAAATACTTGGCTAGTGCTTGCTGTAGCAGTATCAGCGCGCTTCAGAAACCCTCCGCCTTCCCCAGCTCCACCTGTATAGATCTGCTACAGGATGATTCATGTATGCTATCTATGGGGGTTATTTCATATATGTTATATGCGCAGCAGCAGAGTATTTCTTATGCTCACAGCAGCAGCGAGTCTCAGTACTTGCTCTGCCGCAGCAGCAGAGTAGCAGATCTATTCCACCAAGACCAAATACATTAACATTGTCATATACATTACCATGCCAATCCCTCCGAGAGTTGTCATGACAGAACTATATTAGCATCCACAACAACACACGATAACACTCTGTTTATTATAAGCATATGCTACAATTACATCATCTGCCGCTTTAAATGCTTGCAGTCTGTTATGTCGGGTGGATTCTGGTTAGCTGTCAATGTCTTTTTTTTTTTTTTTTGTCATTCATCTGCTGGAAAAAAAATTGTTCTGAAAACTATTCTAACGATATAATTTGTGTCAGTAGCTGTTGTTGTAGTTATGGTGTGGACTTCCCTATTCTCATAGAATTCGAGCCAAACTAAAACTTTATAATCATTGTCCTTGATGTGAACGTCCCTTAAGTATATCCCATCATTCATCATGTTCAGGAGCTCATGTGCCCCAAAATCGCATGATTCCATCTAAAACTTTTAATTACATATTACATATAATTTGGGAGTAAAACATAAAGTGAAGGTAGTAAAACTTAATCTCACATTGTTAAATAAAGCTCTGTAAAAACTTGCATTTTTTACAACACTATGTTGTAAGTGTGTCCCATGGGGGTCATCAAAAGTTTTAAACACACTTGTGGTCTTTATGCACACTTGGGCCAAACACTGGAAATATGTCACGTATGTCAAGTAGATAAGTGCAAAGACCGAAGTGTGGGTATTGGGACAGGACCGGGGTCATATGACAACAGAGTAGTCACATACTGCATGCCGTGTCATTGACTACATTCGGAGTGGTGTACATACATACTAGAAAACTGTGCAATATACATTGAAGTCATTATGTATAAACAGTAAGCATTATATAACTATGGCTGAATTCAGAATAGCATTCTACTCTTAACTACTTCTATCATATGATTTGTTAGTTGTATACACCACAATTTGGAAAATGTAGTATAGCATTCCATGCATACAATTTATTTGCATGCTGTACTAAGTACAAATACTATATACAGTACACATGCAGAAAATAAAATAGTAGTGTGTTAGTACAGTACGCTATTCTAAAAGGCCAGTTTAAAGTAATAGAGTATGCAGTACATACTTCACAGTATGCAATACGCTAATATTCCTTCAGAAAATGTCCTTACCTGGAAAACCGCACTTTTCCAGATTCACCCTTCTCGTGTGAGACAACCCATAGAGCTCGTATACTCATGCTGCTGTTTCTGTCCCAATGGATGAGCGGGACTAGTCTAACATGCCAAACATGTAGTGAAGTATGCAATTATTAACTCACTCTGTAAAACGAAATATTTTCATTTATTTTTATTTTTTTCACAGTTCAACACTGTGTGACCGATATAAACTTAAGATCTTAACATACATGTTTAAAGAAATGAAAACAAAATAGAGGAACTCGCCCCTGTCATGTTATTCCCACGTGACACCTTGTGCTTCCTGTTTGCCAACGATCACGTGACATTTTGGGGCGTGGTCGAAACAACGCTCGTGGCGACGGAGCTGACGTAGAATCAGCCGTTAAAACTGCGCAGTTTTTAACGAAATTGGAGTAGAATATAAAAACTGATTTCAGACCTGCTCTTAAACGCATAGCCCTCTAATCCTCACCCCGTATCCTTTATTTCTATTTCCGGCCCGGTCATGGCAGCTGGATGCAGGAAGCAACTGTTTTCAGAATAGATATAAACAACAAGGCGCAAAATATAGTCTCGAAACGACGCCGTTTTAGGGACGTTTTTGCGGACTTACCCTTTGCTTTCTGACGCTTTGAAATATGGCTACGACAGCTCAGTTATTTGAGGTAGGTCTAGTGTTTTTCCAAAGATGTCACGGTCTGAGCTACAGCTCAAAATGTTTTCATAACTCATATAAATGCAGTTTTGCGTGCGGTGTTTAATGTTACACTGTTTAGTTTTAACGCGCTGCATGCAGACAGTAGATTAGCACTGCTGAGAAGTCACAAAAATACTCTGCCCAGCTGTTCTGGTTTGTGTTATCAGTTAAAATTATGAATATAAACTCTTCAGATAACGTTACTCATGAGTCTAGACCACCTTAGTATAAGCAGTCCAGATGATCATCCTTCTGCATGTCGATAACAGTTACATTTGGGTTATTTTATTTTATAGGAACCGTTTGATGCTGATGAGTATATTGAGAGACTGGCTTGGAGAACACCTGGAGGAGGTTCCAAAGGAGGAGTAGAGGCATTTGACCCCAAAAAGTGAGGCACTAAATATTTATAAAGGCCATAAACAAGTTACACCATAAGCTTTCTTGACTTTAAATGTATGTTTGTCATCATCGGCATTAAATATCTTTTGATTTAAAGGCTTATTCTTATGTATGATTCTCTTCTTGAAATTGTTTAGGATAGTAACTCAGAACCAGGTGTCAGTGTAGATGGCAAACCCCATCAATACCGTACAAAAAAATGTCACGATGCACCTCATGAAATTAGTAATGAGAAGCTCAGAGTGTGAATTAATAAGATTGAATTAATATTTTTATTTCATGTTATAAACACGTTTTGATAGGTACCATAGTAGACTGAGAGAGGTGAATGTGTTGGGATCTCATAGTTTTGATTGTACTTAAGTGAGTAGTAAATATGCATACGGTTTTGACTGGTAGTGTAATTTTTAGATTTGATTCATTTTCCAGCTTTGCAGCTATTGTGTTATTTAGTTTCTTAAACAGACTATATGCAGTTTATATATGTAAAGTGCGTTTATGCTATGTATGCAATACGTAAATACGTAATTTTTACACATTATACACCAATTTCTATAGGATTGGACCATCCGTCATTCAAATAGTGCTGTACATCCACTGTTCATTTATTACAAATATTTAGGAAAAATTCAGTGCAGTTTTACGTAATGATAAGATCCTAAAACTCCCAGCTCTATTTAACACATTTTATTTAAATCAGTCTTACAAATTTTTTTCTAAATTAGTGCAGTGTCTTCAAAAAGAAAAGGTCCGGCAGGTTCTGTGCCTTCTGGGCTTAGTTATTCATACAGTGGCCCAAAAAGTACTTAAAAGCTTAAACCACAATTCAATTTTGAATGTTGTTGCATTATAACAAAATATCTATCTATCTATTTATCTATCTATTTATTTATTTATTGAAGAGATATAACACAAACCCTTTTGAAGCAAAACATTTCACAAAAATAATTAAAAATAAAAGATGTTTCAATAGATGAAACTTGTTTCATCTGTATTGTTTAAAATGACAAATTAGTTAGCGCTTTTTGATACTTTGTTAGGACACTTGTGTGAACTTGACTGACTCCATGCATCTACTAAAATCACCTTGATACCAGTTGGTTAAAAGTAACTAGAAAAGTGGAGTTAGTAAAGTCAGTTCAGAGGAAAAAGTTTAGAACACTTGTTTTGACACACATATCATTCGATGTCAAAAACGTTTTAAAGTTCCTTTTCTAATAAATTTATAGTGTGGACGTAATCACAACATATCATTTTGTTGAAGTTTGACTAGTTTGACAGTCATTTCACTGTCAGAGACAAAAGCACAAAAAAGACAAGAAGTTTACTTTAACACACACAGACACAGCAAAAGTGCTTTTGACTGCTATAGCAGAAACATCGCCCCCAATTTTACACCAAGCTCTCAAATAACCGACCATGAAGAGGCTGTTGTGAGCTGGGCGAACCATTGACTTACAAATGATGGAAGAGAACAAATTTGAGGGGAAAAGATGGAGAGGAAAAAGAACTTAAGCTGCCAGCAGCGTTTAGGGAATTACGGTGATATGAGATTATATACTCATCACTTCAGAATGTTTTGCTACCACCCAGAGAATCCAAACTTGCTGAGTTGGAGCTTTTGACTTTGCTGTCCTACAAGTTCTTTGAAATGCAGCTGACGAAGCTTTTGGTTGTATGCGTTAGGTTTCCTAAATATACGCGCACACGCACAGCACAGAGAGGCTCTTTTTATGAAGTACCACAATTTATGGTAACAGGCCATTAGCTGATTTGCTGCCGAGGTAAGTGCTTATGTGATCTTGACAAATAAGATGCTCTCCCTGGATGCTTTTTCGCTTCACAGTTTGAGATCAGTCTCTCAGATTTGTTCAGCGTCTATTTGGAGAAGCATTCATGAAAGATAAATGAATCTCAGCCCAGCATATACTGATCCCTGCCGTTGAGCTGGTTTCAGGATCTGGGAACAGAGCGTCAGGCATTTTCGTATGATTGGTCAGGTTTTATATAACATTTCCTCACAGATTACATGCTAGCCAAGCTAACTTAATTTGGGACGTAAGCCTACATCGCGCAAATCAGACTGTGAAATGGATCCTTTTTCAGTGTTCTGTGGACACAAAGAGTGTTCTTTGGAACGCTATCCGAAGCCTCCGCTCTAGTGTACTTCTCATGTCTGAAAATGACTCCAGAGTTCTGGTTGTCAGCAATTCTCCTTCTTTTGGCAAGTGACTTGTATCCACATAGGCCATATGAACAAATTTCAACATGCAGTGGCATCCAAAAGTGTGTGATCACTTGAGAAAATGTTTTGCATTTCTTAGTCTTTTTTTTCCATTATAATTAGACTGTCTGCATAACAATTAGTTTAATTAAAGAGTTTAATTAAAAATGAATACAAATTTTCTGAGCATTTGGTAGCCCATATCTGTAAAATCTGATGATTACGTTATCCAGCATGATTTGAGTATGTTAAGAACTGCATTCTTATGAAAGCAAGAAAATCTGACCATATGGTTAAATGTATTGACTTGTTTATTGTCTCAAATTTGCTTATTTGGTTAGTGATCTAGACGTAGTACATAATAGTTAATAATAGCTTTTTCATTGTTTTCATTTTTTTTAAATTTCCATTTTTAACTGAATTGGAGGGGGAAAAAATCCAGATTTTCATTGTGGTCTCAGACTTTTTACTGTATAGTTTTACATAAGTAAATCAGTAAGATTTATAATGAATAATAACATTTAAGTTCATCCATTCCTTTAATATTGAGACCATACCCACCAAAAAAGGAATGTAACATGGAAAACAGTACTTTCCTTGCTCTTTTAAAATAAGTGTTCAATATGTTCTGTACACATACACTACTGGTACTTTTGATCAAGTGAATGCATTATGCAAGTATTTATTTCTTAAAAAAAAAAAAATAAATAAAAATCCTACTGACCCCAAACTTTTAAACAAGCTTCAAAAATAGGTCATTAAGAATGTGTCACAGTTATGTCAAAACTGCCAACACACATGCCAACATATGACTGCCCAGATTTACCAGCCCACCTTTTTCAACATACATACTGTACTGTCCATGCATACTCAAAAATAAATTGTTGACGTAAAGCATCTATTATTATCCATTACAAAGAAAACATAAATGTTATGTTTAAGGCTACTTGCAAGGCTTATGGGGCAAGTATGTAATAATAAATGATATTATTAACTGTTGTAGGCTATGCATGCACTGCATGAACTGTACACCTACAAGTTTTAGAATATAGAGGTGTTGTGAAACTAAATTAGGTTTTTGCTGCAAGACGCCAAGAATGACATTATAAGTGGACTTCAGGAAAAAAATTAATGGCTATAAACATGTAGTGTTGTATTTCCTTTAATGAGTTTAAAGTATTTAAAATGCTTGTCAAGACAGAAATTGTGCTTTGCTGCCTGCAGCTCTTTAATGTCATCTCTTTGGTTCCAGGTTACTGGAAGAGTTCGTGAACCACATTGAGGAACTAAAACAGCTGGATGAAAGGATTCAAAGGAAGGTGGAGAAGCTGGAGCAGCAATGTCACCGTGAAGCCAAGGAGTTTGCCCACAAGGTCCAAGACCTGCAGAGGAGCAACCAAGTCAGTGGCTTTTACATTTTTGCATTTATTTTAAGATGTCAAAAGACAAAGGGATCTTTGAACCATTTGGGTAGCGATGTGTTACTTCACCAGGAATTACACTACACATGTCTCTAAATGTACCCCATATAATCTTTACCTTCTTGTTGTGCTTGTTTCAAAGGTAGCCTTCCAGCACTTCCAGGAGTTGGATGAACACATCAGTTATGTGGCCACCAAGGTGTGTCATCTGGGAGATCAGCTAGAAGGTGTCAATACACCAAGACAGAGGGCAGTGGAGGCTCAGAGACTCATGACATACTTCAACGAGTTCCTAGATGGAGAGCTGCGCAGTGATGTCTTCAATAATCCTGACAAGGTCAGATTTAGATAGACTACCTAGCAATACTACATCTTATAGCTACGTATAGCTTCTCTTTGCCATCATCATTTGTGGAAGATTATGGCATTTTGGCTGATGAGCTGGTTATTTAGTCATAACTAGTCATATCAGAGGCCAAAAATAAATAAGTGAGGGGCCGGGTGCACCAGCTGTGGGAAAGTTAGTTGCGACGTGTAGGGTCATTAAATTTATAACTTATGCACTATTATATATTTGCATAATTACGCTTATGAAGTAAATATTTACGAAAACATCAGGGTTGGAATAAAACAGTGATGGAATTAATAAATAAGCTCATGTTACCTGACAGATTTCAGTTACTTAGACATAAAGGATGTTGACATTTACACTAGTTTACATTTTAAGAGAAAATTATGTGAAATTCTGAGGAAAACATTCTAGGATTTTTCTCTGTATAGTGGACTTCAATGGTGGCCAACGGGTTGGAGGTCAAAATTGCAGTTCCAATGCAGCTTCAAAGAGCTCTACATAATCCCTGCCGAGTAAATAGGATATTATCTAGAGAAACAATTGTTCATTTTCTAAAAAAAAATTCTAATTTATATACTTTTTTTCTATACTTATGTACAGACAATTTTGAAGCTGGAGAAGAAAATGAGATGGAGGTTTTCGCCCTAGCCTATATTTTTGAACCGAAGTACACAGACGAAGAACTTACCACTCGTGACTGTTCCAACGTAATGTGTAATGTGTGAAGTTGCAGACACGCATCGCAGAGCTAGTTCAAGATGAGCATTTGTGGTTAAAAAGTGTATACATTTTTATTTTTTTAGAAAATGACCAATCGTTTCGCTAGATAAGACCCTTATTCCTTGGCTGGGATCTTGTAGAGCCCTTTGAAGCTGCAATTAAACTGCAATTTGGACCTTCGACCCATTGATCCCTATTGAAGTCCATTATATGGAGAAAGATCCTGGAATGTTTTCCTCAAAAACCTTAAAGGGTTACTCCACCCCAAAATGAAAATTTTGTCATTAATCACTTTACCCCCCATGTCGTTCCAAACCCTTACGTCTTCGGAACACAATTTAAGATATTTTGGATGAAAACCGGGAGGCTTGTGACTGTCCCATTGACTGCCAAGTAAATAATACTGTCAAGGCCCAGAAAAGTATGAAAGACATCATCCAAATAGTCCATCTGCCATCAGTAGTTCAATCTGAATTTTATGAAGCGACGAGAATACTTTTTGTACGCAAAGAAAACAAAAATAACAACTTTATTCAACAATTTGTCTCCGCGTCACCGTAGCACCATTTTGGAGAGTATCCACTGAACACAAACTGCGTATGCCATTCTGTGTCAGCCTCACCACACGGATACATTTTCTACGTTTATTTACGCTTATGTAATTTATGCTTATGAACAGTTGGTGCAACTCTACCCTAGACAGGCCAGATCTAGTTGAGTAACTGTGGGTGTATATCCATGTTGCCTATAGATTTCAGATTTTTTGGGAAAACTGGACTTTCTAGACAGTGGTCCATGTTGATGTTGTAACCGAAGCAACTGTTGCAACCAAAGCCGATAAAAATTTGTTTGTACGCAACAGTGATGCATACTGCCATAATGAATGCCTGAGGCTAATATATATGGCCTGCTTAGATGTTGATGTGCGCCAACTTAATTAGAAATGCCACTTTATAAATTAATCTCTCAAGTCACTCGGTAATGATGTGACCAACCCTGGGTGGCAAGTCTTACATCTTCTGATGCTATTAGCATAAGGCCACCAACATGCTTCCAGAGAGCCATGTGGGAATATACCCGCCAGACTTTTCAATATTTCTCAAGACGTACACGCCTCCAGAAGAGAAAAGAGGGGAAGTGAGAGGAGCTGCCGGTGAATAGCTGAGGGGGGAAGGAGAGAAGGGAAATGGAAGGAACGAAGGCTGGGTTAATCCCTGTGAAAGGGAGGGCCAGGCCCAGGCAGCGAGGAGACAAGCGCCGGTAAAACCCCCTACTGCTGGGAGACGGCTACATCACTTACATGGGATTTAGCTAATCTTAGCTGGGGGACAGATACTTAGAAAACCTCGGCGAGGAGAGCGGAAAAGGAATGGATCCACCTCACGGGAGCACAATAATGATGTTAGCTGAGGCAGGCAGGAAAAGGAGAGTGGGAACAGAGGATATGTGGACGGCAGGGCCTTTCGGATCGCCTTTTTCTTCTCCTCGTCCATTGGGCTTGAAGGGAGAGGTGGGGGGTTCTTGTCAGAGTCCTGTTTTTGCCTAGACCTCCTACCTGCCTATGGGGACAGATTATGGGAGGTGATTTACCGAGGGATTAGCCATAGTCCATTCTTAATAGTCATGAGTGAGCGTAAGGTGTCAGCTGGGCAGCGCCTGACAGACGGGGGTTAAGGTCTGATGATGATGAGGTTCAGGTGTGCGGGGCTGAGCCTACTCTTATCATCCTCATAGTGAACGAGCAGAGTGAGGGACAGATTTACCGTAAGCCGATCCCTGGGTTTAAGGGTGCTGCCTCTGGCCTCTATTTGTGTGTTGAGGTGTCTGTCCTGTAGTGACCGTTTTCCCACTCTCACCATGGTCTGTTCTCATCCCAAACAGATAAAAGAAGCTGCAGACATCATTCAGAAGTTGCACCTGATCGCTCAGGAGTTGCCGTTTGATAGGTAAGTGGACCTTACAGATGGAGTCTAGGCCATATTGGAGGTTTGGTGAAAGGTGTAATAATGTTGTGCTGTAAAAGAGAACATGTAAACAGCACTGATTATACGTTAAAAACCAAAGTATACATTGGTTTTTAATGTGTATGCTTAGTGTATGCAAACGCATAACCTTTCAAAATATACTCCATTTGATAGTGTGCGCGTACGCAGTCGTTCAACACATGCACAGTAGAAAGTTTCATCTTAGTTCAGTATCTGTGCTGTTTCTCTCCAGATGTTATGACTAATAAAATGTCTCAGTAATTGTTTAAACTAGAGTTGCAGGAATCTCTTTCCTCTCACACAAGTGCTTGTCAACACTGCCCCCTATTGTTATTGCCAGGGGGGCACATAAGTGGTGCACAGGTGCGCATGTGCGACCAAAATAAAAAATGCTCTGGGTAAATAAGTTCAGACCGCTCATTTGCCTACATACATGGTTGACAGCTGTTGATGCACAGTCACCGTTTTTGATCGACTAACTGTAATACTTTGTAAGATTTCCATTTGTACTGAAAACAGAAATCTAGGCTACGCACTGCCGGTTTCACAGCAAAATGCAAAACTGTGACATTCCATTCACTGATGCTCTTCGCTAGGCAGCGCCAAAACCCGCAGCGCATATACTTACTTGCCAGCAACCTGCCAAAAAAAGCTTGCTGATTTTAGTTTTGAAAACGATGAAAATTCATACACAAAATAAAAGAGTAAAAAATTATTTTTTTAAATGTACTGTAAAATATTGCATTTTTATTTAAAACCCACTTTTTTTATTTTAAAATATAATAGTATTATCACACTTTATTTTGTTTGTTTTATTTAAAAAATAAATAAATAAATAAAAAGTGCAATAATATTACTATTTATTTATTTATTTATTTAATTTTTTTATAGTTATATTTAATGGGTCACACTATGTGTAGTGTCAGCACCAAAGCAAATCTCCAGGCGCTCTCATGAGAACTAGACTGAAAAACTTATGTGCACCCCTGGTTATTGCTGTTTCTGGTGCCTGTTGTTGTTCCGCCTCTTCTATTTCGACTGAAACAAGTATTTAATTATGGCACCACAAATTGTGCAACCTGAGACACCTAGAAAAATTGGGCTACATGTGTCCTGTTTTGATGATGAAATTTATCTGCAAGTCTGAAATCTGCAAGTTCTGCACCACTAGTCAAACAGGTTTCCAAACACTTCTCCCATCTGCCATTGGTCAAATTTTAACTTCAGCTTTAAGAGGATGCAACAGGCAAAATTCAAAGCAAGCAAATGTGGTAAATGCATTGGCTAAGACATGACAAGCGAAAACTTCTTCATTCGTGTAGTTTGTTTTGACTGTGTCTGACATCTAAGCAAAAGTTCAAACATGTTTTTTATGTTATTCTCTCACTGAACATCTGTAGTGTTTTGAACTGAAAAAAAAAACTGTTTCAAATTACCTCTGTTCTTCTCTCTTTCCCATGGTTGTTGTCCTTGTTACGTCCCTATTCAGATTTTCTGATGTCAAGGCCAAGATAGCAAGTAAGCAGCAGTAGACTAAACAAGACAACCATGTTATTTACATATCTGCTAAATATGCAGTGTTAACATAAGCCCTGTGTTTATTTGAAAGGTAAATATCATGACCTTGAGCGTCAGTTGATCCAGGAGTTCACAGCAGCTCAGCGAAGGGGAGAGATTGGACGCATGCGTGAGGTGGCAGCAGTCCTGCTACATTTTAAGGTTTGTTGGGAGACATTGAAGAGCCCTCAGGATCATAATAGTTTTATTTTGGACATTTGTTAGATGTATAATGTGAAATTATTATTTCTTATTCTTATCTTATTTGTTACAGGGTTATGCCCACTGTGTGGATGTCTACATCAAGCAATGCCAAGAGGTACCAGACTGAATCTGAGTCTGAGACTATTTAGTGTTTCTGTTTTATTTATCTACCAAGAGTAAACTTTATCTTAGGCCCAGTGTTTGTACTGTTACACTACCAGTGTCTTTTTGTGTTTGTAGGGAGCGTACATGCGGAATGATGTATTTGAAGACATTGCAATTCTGTGTCAGCGGGTTAATAAACAAGTTGGAGAGGTTTTCTGTAGTCCAGAGACTGTCATGGCTAAACTCATTCAGAGCATCTTTGAGAATAAGATACAGGTACGCAACACATGTACACATTAAAAAATGGTATAACTGTGTTTGGTAATGCTATTGCTCTTGCTTTATATAAGGGACATGAACAAATGAAATGTTGCCTGGTAGGTCATAAAAAATCTGTAGATTTAAAGGTGGGACATAAACTATATCTAGGGACCAGGTTATAGTACAAACTTGTGTAGGGCAAATAAACAACCAACCAGAAAACTGTCGCAACCACTTAGCAATACTCTTGCAAATAGTCATGCTTTACAGTTTTTCACAGGCAAGTAATACACAATTCATGTTTCAGAACATGTAAAAATCTAGTTGCATTTTGCTATTGTACTGTGTAATGTTGTCACAGTACCAACATTTCAGTTTAGTAGTCTGTAACATTACCAGTACAATTTCACGGTTTTCTGTACCAGTTTTGGTACTGTGGCAAAGACCTTTGGAACATGTTGCCACACTGTTGTCAATATCACAAAAAAAAACAACTAACACTAGCCTACATTTAAAAAAAAAAAAAAAATGTAAGCTAACTGAAGATAAGTAAACAGTGATTAAATAAGAATAAGAAACTAATTACAAGAAATAGGACAAAAAACTAGAGTAGAACAAATAAATAAGAAATGCTGCATACATTATATAAAATAATCAAATGTATAAAAAACACTGCATATTCTTCACTGTGTAAATTAAATATATATTTGTTCTTATTAAAATTATAATAGTGATTTAGTCAAGAGCAGTGAGAGATTTTCTCTGGTTGGGGCTAGAAGGGATACAGCTACGGGCACCAGGGCTTACTGGGCATTCGCACATCAATATTGCGTCACTTTTGTCATGCTGAACAACAATAATTATGCTACTGTATTTGCATTATTGTAAGGGTAGGTTTTGGGTAGGAATAGGTGTAGACATTAATAAAACACAATCTGATAGGTAGCAAATTTAATTTATTGTTATTTTATGGTGATATTTTGCATCACTTCCGACGGTAGCTGTATCCCTTCTAGCGACAACCATTTTCTCTCTTTTGTTGTTTGATTAACATGAATGACAAACAACAGGAATATTAAACTGCTGTCACTTTAAGAGCTGCACGGATCCAATATATTGTTACACGTGTTTTCTTTCTCAGCAGTTTGCTTTCACTTAAGACCTAGATTACTGTTTATGAGGATACTTGCAAAGACGGGCATTTTGACACATACAAGTGTGTGTGTTTAACCGTTCAAAGCCTATAAAGATAAAAAATAACTCTGTTCTATACTCCTGCACTCTATGAGCACCTTCTTCACTTGTGTGTGCCTCTCTGACAGTGCTCTGAAACAGCCTCTCAGACAGCACGCACATAAGAGAAATGAGTTCTTTTTCTGTCTCTTGTTTTTAAACCACAATGCTTAATGGTGCAAACGATAAGTTTTCGTGACCATGTAGCACAGCAACGTCATGTGAGCATGTAATCACGATAGAGACGATAGTCCAAAATCTCTACCAGTTGACAAATTTCTACCGGTTAATCATGTCTACAGTATATCGCCCACTCCTAATTGTGTTTATGTGGACATGTCTGTTGGCTGATTGGCTAATTGGCTACAATGATCAAGACTGCAAAAACATGTAAATAGAAATCTTTAATAGAAAATACATGTGGAAGTATTTGAAAGCAGCTGCTTATCAACAGGTGCCACATTAATTGACTCATGAGTTGTCTTATGATTTTAGACTCATGTCAAAGAAAGACTAGATGAGACCCGCCATTCTGATGTGGAGCAATACCTCAAGAACCTCTATGACCTCTATACACGGTATCAATCAGTTTTTCATTATTATTAGTTGTTGACTTTGCTCCCATAAAACCCTGTTTTTGTCTTGTCTGAAATGGTTTAAAGCTTTAATTTGTTTGTCAAATTAATGTGCTTTACTGAACATCAGCTTTGAACTGTCATATCCCATTTGTTTTTAGGACGACGGCACTGGCTGCTAAACTCTCAGACTTTAACTTGGGCTCAGACAAGCACACGTTTCTATCTAAGCTGATAAAGAATATATTCTCCTGTTATCTGGAGAGCTACATAGACATGGAGCGACAATATCTGCAAAACCGCAGTGGCATGATTCTTCAGCGCTATTACGACTCTAAGAACCACCAAAAACGACCTGTAGGCACTGGAAGGTGAGGAACTGTTGGTTTTTTTTTTTGGTCTTTTTTTCCCCCATTCTTTTTCCAGAGTTACTCTGAAAACAGAACTGTTTTTTCAAATACATATCTTTGATAGATCTCTTACCATTACTGCCATGTCTTGTCCTCAAATTGACAGTATCCAGGAGCTAAAAGAGAGGATAAGACAACGCACTAACCTGCCTCTGGGTCCCAGCATTGACACACATGGAGAGACTTTCCTCTCACAAGAGGTTGTAGTCAACCTGTTGCAGGAAACCCGACATGCCTTTGAGAGATGCAACAAGGTATAAGACTTTTAAATAATGCTTTAGTAAGAGAACATCTCTAGTCTTTTGTTTCTGTGGGAAGTTGTAGGCTGTAAATATTAGCATGATAGACCCTCTTTCTGTCTTTGTTGCAGTTGTCAGACCCAGCAGATCTACCAAAAAATGCCTTCTCCATTTTCCTGCTTTTGGTGGAGTACCTGTGTGTGGACCATATAGACTACGCTCTTGAGATTGGACTGTCAGGTATGGAAAACACCATCTACAACACAGAACAGTTGATAGAAAAATGTTGCTCAATAATGTAATTACAGCTCTGTCCAAATCAAAGTAAACTAAATTGAAAAATATTTTTATAAAAAAAAAAAAAAATTAACTGAAATAAAAAATTACTGCAAAAATTATGAGAATTACTACCATTATGGAGAAAAGCCAAACACAAGGTGCAAAGCCGAACACAAGGCACAGGGTAATGGAATGAAAAAAGGGAACACCTGAGATAAAAGGTTGAACTTCTTGTAACTTAACATGGGATTCTAAAAACAGTTAAAAACATCCGTCTAGAAAAAAACTAAATATCAGGGAATTTTCAGGCCTGGAAAAATCACGAGAATTAATAAAATATTTAAAAAATGGGAATTTCTATTGTTAATGTATTTTTTTTCTAGTTCTGCTCTGTTCTAACTTATTTAATCAGATAGATATTGCTCTTGTATAGAGTTAAACTTGCTCGAAAGTCACAATAATGTTTGATTTTGTAAGCAAATTGTTTTGTTGGGTGGTTCCAATCAGACAAGTTCACAAGATTGTCTGAATGATTTATTATTGCATCAGTCTGAAAATGAATCAAAATTAGTTTTAAAAAATATTAACCAAATGATCTCCATGACCTCATGAGAAATCATAGAAATTTGTTGTGTGAACTGTTATTTACAAATCAGTGAAGTCCAGATACTGTATACAGTCCAATACACAAAAAGCATGTTTTCCCCCATTCTCCTTTTATCCCTTAATATAAAAACTAAATTAAAAACTATAATGTACTGAAAAATATTGAAAATGTAAAGCTATTACAGCTTATGAAGTTTTTTTTTTCTTCTTTTTAGTGCCACATACTGAAAAACAAATGATACTCATTTTAATTAATTTAATTATTTTTTACAGAATGGTGGTTTGTGCATTTCAGTTTAGTCTCTGTCAGCTAGTCATGGGTCACATGGTTTATGTTGAGGTTGTTCTATATACATGGTGACCACAGGAAGAAGATTCCTTAATTAGGTTTATGTACTAAACTATTATTATGTGAAACCGTAGTGCTTTGTGTGCACTAAAATCAAGTCATGAGATGCAATGAGAGTTTATTTAAAGTTTCTCACTACTGTTCATGTGTTCAATATGATCATTCCTACAAGATTTGAAAGCAGCATTAGTTCCACCTCTAATCTAACACATTCACACAAAACCAAAAGAATGAATCTGAAATGGACTTTACATGCCAACACTCTCTTGTTTGTCTTTTGACTTGCACAGCCATCCCATCTGCGGATGCCAAAAATGCCAATCTCTACTTCTTGGATGTGGTTCAGCAGGCCAACACAATCTTTCACCTCTTTGATAAGCAGTTTAACGATCATCTTATGCCTCTTATTAGGTGAGTGTGACTGACTTTGTTTCACAAGCTTCTGTCTCTTTGTTTCTGCAACCACTGGCTGGTGTCTTTACCATGATGTTTATTTGAACTTTAACCCCTGTAGCTCCTCTCCTAAGCTGACAGAGTGCCTGCACAAAAAGAAAGAGGTGATCGAGCAGATGGAGGTGAAGCTGGACACCGGGATTGATCGGTTGGTTCAAAACTCTCAGAAAACTCTGTTTAATGGAGCTTCGTCTTAATAAAAGTATATCTTTGACTTCATCATTGCCATTAAATGCAATTTCTTTGAGCTTTTCTTATGTTTCTTTGTTTTTAGGACACTAAATTGCATGATAGGCCAGATGAAGCACATCCTGGCGACTGAACAGAAGAAAACAGACTTCAAGCCAGAAGACGAGAACAATGTCATGATACAGTACACTACAGTAAGATCTTAAAACAGTGTACTCTGTAATATTTGTCTTATGAATCTTATATCAGGGCAGTGAAATGATTCTCTGAATAGCAGCTGTTAATGCACTTGAACTCTTCAGAAGGATTTTTAGTATAAGTAGCCATAGTCTGCCTAATTTTTCCGTGTTTAATATGTCATCTTTTCTGCTCTTTCTTCAAGGCATGCTCAAAGGTGTGTGCCTATGTGAGCAAGCAGGTGGAGCGTGTGCGACGGTCCATGGATGGTAAGAATGTGGACACAGTTTTGACTGAGCTGGGAGTGCGGTTCCATAGGCTGATCCACGAGCACCTGCAGCAGTTCAGCTACAGCTCCATGGGTGGTATGCTAGCCATCTGTGATGTGGCAGAATACCGCCGCTCCGCCAAAGAATTCAGGGTAAGGAGAGGTCAAAAGTCTTTTTTTGCCACCTCATGACATTATGCATATTTTATTTTAATATGTCTTCACCCCAAAAAATTGTCAGCAATTACTCACTCTCACCTTAAAGGGATAGTTCACCCAAAAAAATGAAAATTCTGTCATTAATTCCTCACCCTCATGTCATTCCAAACCCGTAAGACCTTCGTTCATCTTCGGAACACAAATTAAGATGTTTTTGATGAAATCTGAGAGCTCTCTGACCTTCCCATAGACGGCAAGGGTACTACCACGATCAACGCACAGAAACGTAGCAAGGACATCTTTAAAATAGTCCATGTGACATCAGGGGTTCTTCCCGAGATACCGTCTTCCGCCATTTTGGAGAGTACCCCAGAACGTAATCAACATAATGAGTGTTATTTATGTTCAGCATGCGCACGCTGAACGTAAATAATGCTCATGACGTTGATTGCGTTCTGGGGTACTCTCCAGAAGAGTTTCCGGGGAGAAGAATTGTTGAATAAATTATGTTGTTATTGTTTTCTTTACACACAAAAAGTATTCTTGTAGCTTTGTAAAATTACGGTTGAACCCCTGATGTCACATGGACTATTTTACCGATGTCCTTGCTATGTTTCTGTGCGTTGATCGTGGTAGTACCCTTGCTGTCTATGGGAAGGTCAGAGAGCTCTCAGATTCCATCAAAAATATCTTAATTTGTGTTCCGAAGATGAACGAAGGTCTTATGACTTTGGAACGACATGAGGGTGAGTAATTAATGACAGAATTTTCATTTTTTGGGTGAACTAACCCTTTAAGACTTTCATTCATCTTTGAAACACAATTGAAAATATTTTGCTAACACTTTAGTTTAAGGATCAAGTCTCGCTATTAACTAGTTGCTTATTAGCATGCCTATTATTAACATATTGGCTGTTTATTAGTAATTAAAAAGCACATATTCTGCATGATCATATTCTATACTAACTATTAATAAGCAGCAAATTGGGAGTTTATTGAGGCAAAAGGCGTAGTTAATGGTTTGTTAGTGGCGAGAATTGGACCTTAAAATAAAGTGTGACCAATATTTTTAATGAAACCTGAGAGATTTCTTTCCTTCTGTTAAATTTCCTTAAAACTATAACGCTTCAAAAGTTGCATAAAGACACTGTAAAAGTCATCCATTTGAACTGTGCATGCCCTGTGAATTCAAAGTCTTTTGAAGAGACATGATTACTTGAATGTGATAAAAATATTGGTAGAACTTTATTTTACAGTCCTGTTCCACTTGTACATACCATGTACTTGTTATAGTGATTACAATAACTGGGTAAAAACTAGGTACTAACCCTGAACCTACCTCTAAACATAACCTTAACCCATGTAGTTACTTTATATAACAGCATTTTCTTAGGTAAATACACTGTAAGTACATGCAAGTGCACGTACTGTAAAATAAAGTGCAACCAAAATATTTAATTTAGGCTTTTATTCATATAAAAGCATTGATCAGTGCACATACATAGATACATACACATACATCATCATCAAATATAGTAAAAACTCAAACATAAATGCTTTACATGCACCAACCTTATTGGTTCTAATGGAACCTCAAACACGCTTGTGTGACATGCAAGAACAGACATCTTTAGTTTTGTATTATAACCAGATCCATACAAATCTGGAAAGGCTTTGCATGTCTTCTGCATAGATTATGAGAGCAAATCTTAATTTAAATTAACTTGTATGTGGAAAAATTTGATAAAAATGCTCGTAATACTACACTTTATTGATTAAGTATTAGTCTTTTTTTTTCTATAGCAGATTTTATGTGTGGTGATGGCCTCATAATTTTAGTATTTACTGTTTTCTTTTTCTTTATAAAAAAAATACTAGTTTACAAAATGAATAAAGAGGTGAGGTTGTAATATCTATTTATGTGGTTATTTGCCAAAAAAATACTTACAATTAATTATTTAAAACAGTTTTTGCTTAATATTTTTGTGGATAACGGTGTTACACAATCATTCAATAGTTTTAGATAAAAAAAAAAGAAATAAATTAAAGAAATTATTAGTTTTATTCAGCAAGGATGTTTTAAATTGACCAAAAGTGACAATAAAGAGAATTTATAATAGAAAAGATTTATATTTCAAATAATTGCTGTTCTTTTAAACTTTTTTTCAAGAATCTGAAATAAATCAGCCTTTTTTTCTTATTAAAAAAATTTTAATTCACAATAAAGAGAGAAATTTAAAACATTCCTCACCACAACTAACCAGCAATTTTTAATAAATGGCTCACACCAGTTACATAATTAAAGCTAAACTTCTTGATTCAATAGGAAATAGTCAACAAATGACATAAACTGTACCGATGCTTCTGCAGGAAAGTTATTTTTCATGGGTGTGATGTTAATGAACAGCATTGTGAATTAAAGTATTTTCATTGAAAAATTGATCAATTCAACAGATTATACTTTTCAAAATGTATTAGGTACGCACTAACTAACAGCTGCATGGAAATCCTCCTCAGGTTCCTCTTGTTCTCCAGCTCTTCGACACCCTTCATGCTCTGTGTAACCTCCTGGTTGTTGCTCCAGACAACCTCAAACAGGTGTGCTCTGGAGAGCAGCTGACCAACCTTGACAAGAACCTCCTCCACGCTTTCGTCCAACTGAGAGTGGACTATCGCTCAGCCCGACTGGGACGGCATTTCAGCTAATGACTGGCAGGGCTGCCCAATTACCGCACAGCCTACAGAACTGCGTCCGTTCAGAGCTGCGAGAAACACAAGTGGCCAATCTTGAGTGGCTTTTGAATTGTCTTTGTCTATGATTCAGTGTGGAAATTAAACTTTGTGTTTAACGAACAAAAGAGCAACTGTTTCCAAGCCCAACACTTCCCAGGTTGCTCAGTTTTAAGTTGCGAGTTTTGTTCTATATGCAAGTTTTAATGCGAGCGTAGTGTTTTGCTCATATTTTGTTTATGATATAATTTTAAAAGGATATATATTGAGAGTAGAGGGCTGTTTTGTACATTTTTCCCTGTGTCTTTGGCTTCTAATGGATGAACTGAGGTGGGCCACTCAAATGATTCTGCCACTGGACTTGGGTGGTCAAGAGACTCATTTTTATTTGCTTTTATTTTGATTGTGCCAAATTCATCCTCTGTGGCTCTACTGGGAGGAAAGGGGCATTTCTGCACGCTGCTCTGGATCAATGAATTTGTCCAGCTCATTTCACTCAGGCTCTTGTGCACACACAGGGCTTCTAAGAGAAGACAATTACTGTTTTGAGCTGAACAATGCAGGTGTTATACAAATGTTGCCATGCTTTGAAAGGTAATTTTGTCCTGAAATTTTCACACTCTTAAGAATACCATCTTTAATGGTTTTAAACACGAGTGCATTAATTTTAAGATTCATTTAGAGATGTTTAATGCTGAATTTTGTCAAAAAAATAACAATAGAATGGTTTCATTTCCATGCTGCCCTGCAACCTGCAAAGCTGACCTTTCCAATGCTAAAATATAACTTCATACATGAACAACAGTTATTTAGGAGATGTAAATGATAAATATTGCATCTGTGCTAACAACCTGCTTCTTACTAAAACTGAAGTAAAATTTGCATACACTCATATAGCATTTACATTATTAATTAAAAAAAAAAAAAAATGAGGCAAGCAGCTTTGATAGTTGTATGAGGTTTCTAAGGGCTCAGGTCACATACGTTTTTTTTTTTTTTTTTTTTCCCCCTAAGGATTGATTATTTGATTCTCAATTAGAAATTTGCTTTTTTAATTCTGACATCTGTATGGATATTCTGAAGCTCAGTGATCAGATATGTGGGTGTTACCGCCAGTCACAAACCATTAATCCAAGACACTTTCATCTGACAGGGATGTGTTGAATGCAGTAATGTCATATGACTAGTTGAACTCTAACTCTTAACCTCTGTTGAAGAGGCAGGGGTCAAGATCTTTGACCTCTAGGAATGACCTAGGTGTTAGACGGATTAGATGGTCTGATTCTGGATTCCGTTATACTGTATTGATTTCAAACATGAGTTTATGTCAAAATTATGCTATATGAGCTGATTCTTGTGTACAAGCTGCTCATTATAATCAATTATTTCCAAAAAATAAAATGTGTGAAACAATAAGACACGTTTTATTGAGGGTGGGTTATTACTATTATGCAGTACATTTTCATGTCTGAATCATTTCGATAAAACATTATCCAAAATATAATCACTTTTTTATATAATCAAGTGAACATGGGTGAATTTCAAATAATTTCACTACTTTGGTTTGAGCAGATGTTGTCATTTTTGCCCTTTTTTTCAGACGTGTTTTCTGGTAATATTTTTTTAAAATTGGTAATCAGTTCCATTTTATATAAGGTAAATCTTTTAAGTCAAAAATGACTAACATCACATTTAGAGATTTCATGAATATTGTTATTCATTTTCCAATCTATTCACCTATAGTATTAAGTGAATACTGTTCAAGTATTATTAATAAAGTACATGATGGAGAAAATATGTTCTTCTTGGAACAGACTTGATAAGTCTTTGAAAAAATAGACTCTTCTCAAGGACTCATGGTGTTTTCTTAACCATGAAGGTTTAGGGTAATGTCTTCCCAAAGGAGGAAAATTATTCCCGCGACTTAAAAGACAAAATGGGAGAAAACTGCTAAGCTTAACCGCCCAGCAGTGTTTAAGATGTGTGCGGTCGTCACGGCCAGGAAAGGCCGAGAGAGATAGGAAGCTTCAGAGCTGAACTGAGCCTCTGTTTTCACCACACTGTGCCGTTCCTACAATGGCAAACAGGCAAAGTTAAACAGCACTATTAATTAGGCTAATATGAATATGATCACTGCCAGGGAAATTCAATTCTCTCAGCCCTAATCACAACTGGATAGCTTGTAAAAATTATTTTGTTAGGCCCTGGTGCAAACAGCGCGGCCATTTCCAAACATTTGAGAACTATTTGTTTTGCATGGCGATTAGCGTTTGTAGGTAGCGGGCGAGCGAGCGCGGGGAGCGGCGGAGCAGCGATAGGCTCCCGGGGGAACGGTGACTCACTCTGGGCGAGTGTGAGTGAACGCGGGCCGCTGCTGCTGCTGCTGTTTCTGGAGGTCTGTGTGTTTGAGCAGCTGGCGAGGATTAGCGGTGCTGTCAACACTGAACGCTGGATAAAGCCTCTGCTCACCCTTTCCTCAGTCTGCTCATTAGAGCTCATCATTTTACCATTTCACTCTCAACACTTTTCTGAAGAGGTAAGGTTCGTTTGGGGGAAGGAGACCGTTCACAGACGTACCCTCATGTGGGACGGTGATCTTTCTCCAGTGTTACTAACTAATTTTCAGGGGAAGTTGCTAATCAAAATTGTCACTACATGAAATCTCAGCAAAAAAAAAAAAAAAAAAAAAAAATATATATATATATATATATATATATATATATATATATTGTCCATTTAGATTTGTTCGTAAAATAATATAAATGCATACTATAATATTAAAATGTAAATAACTATTTTATTAAATACATTGAATTTTTGAAAACGTACACATTTTTGAACGATTACAATTTAAGTTTTTTTTGTTTGTTTGTTTTTTTAGCTAGTAAACTAGTAAAACTACACATTCTGAACAATTATATTTTTAAGCAGTGTTAGTTAGTGTGCAACACTCTAAGAAAAGTCTGTAAAATAGGGCACAATCTACTATGTTATTATGAAGGAATTTTCCGTATTGATTTTTCCATTTTTTTTTACCTGCATTTTTAATTACACATTATATTTTGTGTTTTCGGGTTACAACGGATAATGGATAATGTCCTGAAAAATTACTACTATCTTTTCCATTTTTCTAGAAATTTTTCTTACTACCTGATCAACAATTACAAGTACAAGCTACTAACAAAGGGTATCATAAATGAACAATTATTCAGTTACTAAATTATTATTTATTATTATTATTATTATTATTAAATTAAACAATTGAAAATAGAAGCAAACTTAATTCACGTGGTGTGTTTAATACTAGGCATCTTTGGTTTTCTCTTGTGCAATTTAGATGGAAAATGTGTGACTTTTTATCATTTGAGTCACTTATCAAAAGTTGCTATAAGTTGCCAAATAAAAAAATAAAAATAAAAAAATAGCTAAATTTGTTACTAGGTGCTTTTGGAAGAAAAAGTTGCTAGGGTAGTCTGAAAAGTTGCTAAATTTAGCAACAAAATTGCTAAGTTGGCAACACTGTCTTTCTCCAGTTGTGGATCAGTATCCAAAAGTTGTTAAAAGTCCAACTCTACTTTTTCCTCACATTTTCAAACAATGTAAGTTAGTTAAATTAGCTAACTTTGCAGGACAGTTCTCCATTAACATTAGCGTTAAACGATTTTAAATTTAGATTTAATATTTTAATCCCCTGAGACCCGAGCAACATGTTTTTTTGGCATTTGGGTTTCCTCTTACATTTGTTACATTACATTTTTTATAGTGTTTTATAACAGTGGAAAGTAATTAAGGGAAATGTCACCTATGTAATGTTTTCAAAAGAGTATTATCCGTTAATGTCAGTTTGGGACAAGTTGTCACATTTGGTTTAAATGTTAGTTGCACAATTTGTTAGTTTGTTTGTTGTTTTTATTTTTATTTTTAAATGTCCAAAAACAATTGTTTGATATTGTTGAATGTTACCTTCTATATTTTCACATAGATTGACTTTCTACCATGAAACTACCAACTAAACGTTTGTGCAAACTCTAGTGTACATATGAATTAGCTGTGCTTAAATTTAATAGGCATTTTAAGTAAATGACCGTTTGTTTGAGACCTTTGGCACAGAAATATCAACTTGCATTAAACACACATGAACCAATCTTTCTTATGAAGTATAATACAATTTGCTTAATGATTTAGACTATTAAAAACTGTGTATAAACATGAGAAACAATAGTTATACATACCATCTAATTAGCATATTATTGTTTTTTAACAATAAATTAAAAAATAAAACAAAAATAATAATGAAATTATTTTTTCGAAGGGAAAAATATCGAAAGATTGTCTATTTATTTCACTTGAATTTTGTTTTCTCGCCCTGTTCACCAATAGTGTCAGATAAAAACAAGCACTGTCCTGATGTTCCCTGCAAAAGACATTGTATCACATTCAGTCTTGCAAAATAAATTCATACTCTAATATGAACACTTATGAAAGGGTTATTTACTATTACTATAAACTATATAAATATAAAATACAAATGCTAGTTGCAAAATAATATATATCTACCACTCTTTTTTCCCCATACAACAGATATTAAAAAGTTGTTACAGTCAAACCCCCAAATGAATGTCATATTCAGAGGACAAATAAATAAATAAATAAATAAATAACTGTCATAAAAAGTTTATTGAACCTTTAGACAAAAAGAAAATAAAATCTTAATGTTTTGCATATGCATTTTATGTTTTGTATCATATTTGATACATCAGGCCATTATGACCTGTATAATATGATATTGTGATAATATTGAGTTCAGGAAAAAGATGCATCAGTTTTATTCAGAGGCCCAAACAGTGCAAAAATTGTATATGTATATGAAATTCTGATATTGTAATGTGATCTTTATAGTATAAGAGACTACTTTCATAAAATGCATATAAATTGCAGTTGTCACTCTATATCTCCAATAAGAAGTCTTAATAAGATTATATTTAAATGCTCTGTTTTATGATCAAAGCTCTGTAGTTTTTATTGTGGGGGCAAAACGGATAATGCAGTGCAATGCAATGATGATCGAGAGATATACAAATAAACATTCCTCAAAAGACCGTTGTATCATATTTGATACAATAAAAAATATATATATATTTATGGATAATCAAGTGAACCTAAGTTGCCTCAGTCAAGTAAGTGGACTTACATTTACTTTATAAAAATTATTTCAAAGAAAAAAAGAGGGAAAGAATACCACTACCTGAATGTGTACATTTTTAGAATGATACAAAAATAGCTTTTACTTGCTAAAAAGTATAAACTATCAATCAGGCAACAGAAGGCATGTAGTAAATTTTGATCATGTTGACAATTTAGAGGGGTTTGTTTTTTTGGGTTGTTAAGGCTTTGTATTAACCAGATATACAGGTGCATCTCAATAAATTAGAATGTCATGGAAAAGTTCATTTATTTCAGTAATTCAACTCAAATTGTGAAACTCGAGTATTAAATAAATTCAATGCACACAGACTGAAGTAGTTTAAGTCTTTGGTTCTTTTAATTGTGATGATTTTGGCTCACATTTAACAAAAACCCACCAATTCACCATCTCAACAAATTAGAATACTTCATAAGACCAATAAAAAAAAGAAAAAAAAAAGAAAAAAACATTTTTAGTGAATTGTTGGCCTTCTGGAAAGTATGTTCATTTACTGTATATGTACTCAATACTTGGTAGGAGCTCCTTTTGCTTTAATTACTGCCTCAATTCGGCGTGGCATGGAGGTGATCAGTTTGTGGCACTGCTGAGGTGGTATGGAAGCCCAGGTTTCTTTGACAGTGGCCTTCAGCTCATCTGCATTTTTTGGTCTCTTGTTTCTCATTTTCCTCTTGACAATACTCCATAGATTCTCTATGGGGTTCAGGTCTGGTGAGTTTGCTGGCCAGTCAAGCACACCAACACCATGGTCATTTAACCAACTTTTGGTGCTTTTGGCAGTGTGGGCAGGTGCCAAATCCTGCTGGAAAATGAAATCAGCATCTTTAAAAAGCTGGTCAGCAGAAACAAGCATGAAGTGCTCCAAAATTTCTTGGTAAACGGGTGCAGTGACTTTGATTTTCAAAAACACAATGGACCAACACCAGCAGATGACATTGCACCCCAAATCATCACAGACTGTGGAAAATTAACACTGGACTTCAAGCAACTTGGGCTATGAGCTTCTCCACCCTTCCTCCAGACTCTAGGACCTTGGTTTCCAAATGAAATACAAAACTTGCTCTCATCTGAAAAGAGGACTTTGGACCACTGGGCAACAGTCCAGTTCTTCTTCTCCTTAGCCCAGGTAAGACGCCTCTGACGTTGTCTGTGGTTCAAGAGTGGCTTAACAAGAGGAATACGACAACTGTAGCCAAATTCCTTGACACATCTGTGTGTGGTGGCTCTTGATGCCTTGACCCAAGCCTCAGTCCATTCCTTGTGAAGTTCACCCAAATTCTTGAATCGATTTTGCTTGACAATCCTCATAAGGCTGCGGTTCTCTCGGTTGGTTGTGCATCTTTTTCTTCAACACTTTTTCCTTCCACTCAACTTTCTGTTAACATGCTTGGATACAGCACTCTGTGAACAGCCAGCTTCTTTGGCAATGAATGTTTGTGGCTTACCCTCCTTGTGAAGGGTGTCAATGATTGTCTTCTGGACAACTGTCAGATCAGCAGTCTTCCCCATGATTGTGTAGCCTAGTGAACCAAACTGAGAGACCATTTTGAAGGCTCAGGAAACCTTTGCAGGTGTTTTGAGTTGATTAGCTCATTGGCATGTCACCATATTCTAATTTGTTGATATAGTGAATTGGTGGGTTTTTGTTAAATGTGAGCCAAAATCATCACAATTAAAAGAACCAAAGACTTAAACTACTTCAGTCTGTGTGCATTGAAGTTTCACAATTTGAGTTGAATTACTGAAATAAATGAACTTTTCCACGACATTCTAATTTATTGAGATGCACCTGTACACCTCACATCGAAATGTTCTCCTCGTGTTGTTGTTTCTCAGAGTTAACTTTTCACTTCAGTTTTCTGGGCCCCAATCTGAAAAATAAAAGATCAAACCCATCTTGGTGTTCTTTGGTCATGTACAACTTTACTGTAGCTTGTGGTTACACGAGCCTACCCACACACTTAATTAGTTATTAAATAGTGAATCCAGTATTCTTCACAGCGTTATTAGAGCTCCCACAACCGTTAGTTTGGTCCACGCTGCCTCCAGTGCCCTCCAGTGCTATGGCAGCCCACAAATCCCAGCTTGAGTGCATCACTCTCTCAAATCGCCCTCTCTCTGCCTCCTGGAGCAGTGACAATACAGCATTACAGCACTCAATCCATGTCAACAGCAGCTTTGCTTAATGCCAGCTCAAAGCTTTTAAGCTAAATCTTCACCTAATGATGCTGAACGATTAGCCCTTTGCTCTTATGCCTGTCGATAGACTCGTATCAATTAGTGTTTGTCTGTTTGTCTGTTGGTGTATTGAGGTGAAGCTCTTGTGCGTTACAGTATTCGAGTTCCAGGCACACTGTACAGTACATTTACAACTTGTTTTTTAAAAATTAAATATTGTTGCTTTGGAAATTGAAGAAAGATTAGTATGCCAAATTCTTGCCATAAGGAAACATAATATTTTATAAGAATTTAATTTAATGTTTAATGTGAATTTTCTAAATTTTCTGGATTGCAGTATCAGTTCTGTTGCATTTTTTTCTGCAGTCTTTGTCTTTTTGTGTTCATGAGGATTTTTTGTGTGTGTGCAGATGTAATACAGTGGCAGCCCTGTCTCCTGTTGTGAAGCAGATGTTGCCCTCTGTTTTTACCCACCTCTGCACCCTTTATCCCATGCCAAGTCCCAAGAAGCAGTGGTGCCATGCTAAGTGAGGGACACAATGGATATGCAAAAATCCAGCAGAATACAGGTATGAATCTTGGGTAAGTTTGGTGTGTAATTTGGATTTATTTCTGATATTGTTTTGTTTTACATTTTTGTCTTCATGCATTCTCCTATTTAAAACTTGAAGAAATGCTGGTAGTAATTTTATTTTATTTTTAATTATTATTTTCATTCTATTTTATGACATTGTGGAAGTTCAACAGTATCATATGCACAGTTTTATGTTTACATTTCAGAGGCTCTTATTTTAAATGATACGATTAAAAAAAAAAAGAACTATTATTTATTCGTGACCTTATTATTTAAGTCGTGACCTGTCTGTATAAAAAGTCCTCCATTTATTTGTATAATTTTTTCATATTTATGCAAAATCATCTAATGCGCATCAATGCAATTAACCAGTGACCATATATATTTTAAGAATTTTCATACATTAAGAACATGTATTTATGTTATATATAATGTATAATACAATATATTATATACTATATATTATAAATTTTTGTATATTAAATAATATCGGTCCCACTTTATATTAGGTGGCCTTAACTACTATGTACTTACATTTAAATTAATCATTTGGTACAATGCACTTATACATGTTTTTACATTGTACATATATTTTTAAAAACACCTATATGTAATTACATCTGCAATTAATTTCTATAATTACATTTATAATTACACTGTTGTCCCATCCCTTACGCCTTAACCCACCCTTAAACCTACCCATACCACCAAACCTGTCCCTAACCTTACCTGTATCCCACCTCAATAGCAGCAAAAGTGTTTTGCAATACAATATGAACACAATAAGTACATTGTATTATTTTTTGGTGTAAGTACATAGTAGTTAAGGCCACCTAATATAAAGTGTGACCAAAATATCTATTTTTTCCATCATTTAATAATGATGTCTCACTGTTGCCTGAAGTGACTTTAAAATGATCAATCCACATCCAATGCCAAAAACAAACTCACTTCAGTTTTCATGTATAATGTGTTTCTTTGATCTTAAAATTAAACAATACGTGGAATATTTTAAGGTTCTTGGCTCTGAGCGGGAAACCACCGAGCCAAGCCCTGCATGAAAAACTGAAACCCAAATGCTGCTGTTAAAAGCACACATCCGAATCAGTTCGGCTCTGAGCCTGCAGTAAACTTGATGGAAAGGCAGAGGGCAGTAGTGCACTAAAGCAGCCCCCCAACAAGCCCTCTCTCCCACACTCCCTCTTTCACAATGGAAGTGCGCCCGGGGGGGAAGTGTTGCTTTTTTAGGTCTATAAGCCCGTATCCCTTAATCCCTCGCCATGATTGACAATCATGATTTAGGGTATATGGTGTCCCATTCTAATCCAGCAGCACTGCTTTCATTTGCATACTTGCCGTGCATGGCCTCATTTTCAGGGGAGGCATACTGTCTGCTGCCTTTGTAAGAGATGCAAAGAGAGAGAGGAAAAGAGAGGGAGAGAGAGAGAGAACAAAAAGGGAAATAGGGGATAGAAAGAGAGCTGAGAGGAGAGAGAATTTAGAAAAGAGAGTTGGCTGGCATTGAGGAGAGAGAGAGAAAGAGCAAGGGAGAGAATGATGAAAATTAGATTAGAGAGAGAGAGATTAGAAATTGGGAATGTTTGTGTATGTCTGCCAGGAGTGAGGATAACTGTGTGTGAGAGAGACAGTGTGTGTGTGTGTGTGTGTGTGTGTGTGTGTGTGTGTGTGTGTGTGTGTGTGTACCAAAGTCAGTCCTTGCCATCTAGCCACTTCAGTATCTCTCAATTGCCCTCCAGCTCTAAAGATGCGTCCCAAGGCACATCGCACAGACGAGAAACAGACAAGGAGAAAGGCTAAATTAGCATTAACTTAATTAATGAGGCATTTGTGATAACAACGTAGAATGTCATATGACACCTGCAAATGAAACTGACTGAAAAATGATGTTTTAAACAAAATTGTAACCTTTAGAAATCAGTTGTAGGCTACTTTATAGCTTGAAAATAGGAAGTACGTGAAATAATTTTTAAAAAGCTGTAAATCACAACATTGAATACACAATATCACAAAAATGAAATCATAACAGCAGGACTAGTAGTATCTGACTTTCATTTTCTGTTTATATGTTTTCAACTGCCTTCCTCAATGCATTGCAAAAATGTCATATGCCATGTCTTGTTTTTATACATTGAAAAATTTTGTAATTTTGTATGATATCATTATGTGCGAAGGGAAGGTGAAACATTTACAGTCCAAACATTCAAACAGAAGGTCAATCATTGAATCGTTTTGTTGTGACAGATTTATCAATTTAGGTTCACTGCAGTTTGAATAATAAATGTAGATTTATTTTTTTAAAAATCAAGTAATCAGTTATTCAAAGATATCAGTTAAATGCCTTTGTGGCCAAGAAAAGACCAGAAACATATTATATTTTATTAAATAAGTATTTTAATATAGTCTACAATAATAATAAATTAATATACATATATAATTGCATTTTTATTTTTGTTGATTTATGTATCATGGTATTTGTTCTACAATGGAATTAAAACCAATATAATACAGTAATCATATAATAGCCAATATAAATAATAATTGTTATGTATTATAAAATAATAAAAATAATTATTAGCATTTATTTATTTATTGAGGATGATCTTTGGTCAAACAACAATGGAATTAAAACCAAATATAATGTAATAAGTATTAAATAATAGTAGCCATGATATGATATGAATAATAGATATGAATAATTACACTGTGTATTATTTAATAATGATAATTATAATAATTAATATTGCATATTTATTTATTTATTTATTATTATTTATCTTTGGTGAAACAACAATGGAATTGAAACCAAATATAATAATTATTAAATAATAGTAATACACATAATTATTCTAATAAATATTGCTTGCTTATTTATATATTTATTTATTTATGTAGGATGACCTTTGGTCAAAGAACAGTGCAATAAAAAAACGAATAAACAGACAACAACATACTGAATCAGTGTGTGTCCTGATAAAGGAAAACACAGGATATGAGACTCTTTTCACTGTGTGTGTGTGTGTGTGTGTGTTGTGTGTGTGTGACAGAAAGAGAGCAGGTGAGTGTCTTGCAGATGCTGTAGGAAGTATGATGAATCTAATCTGATTATTATCTGTCTAAGCTTCGACTTCCCGTAACTTATCCAGTGTTTACTAGACTAAGTGGTTTCAATTGTACATAGACTATCCTCATATCCGCACGCATTACCCAATTTGTTATTTACTAAAACTGAGTCTGTGTGCAGTTGCATTGTGTGCTTGAGTTGTGTGTGCGCATTATACAGCATATCTCTGAGTCTGAAGGAGACATGGGGAAAAAAATCCTTCACTTATTCCCCCATTTTGAGAAATTAAACTCTTGTACTTGATCCAGCTAACAGGATTTTCTTAAATTACTTTATAAAAGACCATCTTTTAACTTCCCTCTCTCACATGCAATCCATTCATTAGTAGGTCTGCCTGAAGGGCCTCCCCACATCAATTGCTTGGGTTAAAGTTACAAACTTAGGCAGCTCTGTGATGCTCGGCGCTCATGGTGGTTTGCGGAGGCGGGGGCCAGAATTATTAATTTCTCAAGTATTAGAAAAAATAACGAGATTGAATTAAGAGTATTGGCCCTCTGTTATCCTGGGCGGCTAGCCTCGGGGTCCGACTGTGGTGGAGGACATTATGCAAATGCTTCTTCTCTATATCTTCTCTCTCCCTCTCTTCTGTGTCTCTCATTTTTTCATTCTGCTCTCTGAAAGAAAGCCATAGAAGTAGCACGGGACAGTGTATCATTCTGCATGTCCTTGTGTGTCTTTTTTTCTGCACTTGTCCCTGAACTTCGTACACTTTACGAGAACAGAATTCTCTGTTTCTTCCCATCTCTCCTTCTCTCTCTGTTTCTCTAATCTCAGAGCGGGATGAGATTGTGACGGGTCCCATAAAAGAGACAGCTGTCAAAACAAGGCCTGTTCCTGTCATCCCAGCCCTCCCTCTGTCTCTCTCTCTCTCTCTCTGAGGTGCTGATGCTCCTGCAATCTCTGGATGTGAAATGAGAGAGAGGATAATCTGCATCTATGTCTGTGTCTGTCTCTGTTTCCTTTTCGCTCTTTTTTCCTCTTCAGTTTCACTCTGACAGCTGGAAAAAGATCCGAGCGCGAACACATTGTGTTGCTCCTCACTGCTCACATAACAGTATTAACGAAAATTTTTGTTTTCCAAATCAACACTGGAATGACCGGTTTTCAGA
The DNA here is from genome assembly GCA_039654775.1 of Spinibarbus caldwelli. Taxonomy (NCBI): domain Eukaryota; kingdom Metazoa; phylum Chordata; class Actinopteri; order Cypriniformes; family Cyprinidae; genus Spinibarbus; species Spinibarbus caldwelli. Next base: position 23,482,635 of record CM077251.1, read on the forward strand.
GTATGCTGTTCAGCAGAGTAGGTTTAACAGTGCTACACCCTTAAAATAAAACTAAAAGTTTTACAGCCTGATGCCGAGCTTTGTAAGTTTCTGTGATACCATATATCAGAGAACCTTTTCAGTTCTTTGTGATGATGAATGCCTTGTTAAAGCAGTCATTCTTGTCAAAGAACTTACTGAAATTAATATTTTTTGATTTCATTAAAATTAACAATTACAAAGATGAGACGAAAGATGTGCACTATGATGATAATTAAACAAGTTTAATTAAAACATAGTGTTGATGATGATGTGATGCAAAAAAAAAATTCACACATATAAACAATGTACCATTTTTTGAAACATCTAGAAAATAACTTTAAATAATCCAAACAGACAATAATAACCCACTTGAGCAGCATGAGCTGAATGAATACTAGTAAATGACAAATGCACAACTGAACTTGAAGTTACATGTTAGTCAGAATATGTAAGTCATATTGTGAATACGCTCTTTTTGTAACAATTCACTAAAATGTGAATATTATGATATCTCAGGAGCTCAGGTTTTCACAACAGGACAGTTTTCACATAGATTTTGTTAAACGGTGATGCATCTTTAAACTAATAGAATATAATTAAAATATAATAAATTAATATATTTAATTTAATATATCAAATGTTAGAATATTTGCACTTCCTTGACGAAATATTCACTAAATTTAAAGGATATTTTCATCAAAATGAAACCAAAAGTGTGTAGAAATTAACACTGAGGAGAACATTTTCTTTAGGTTCCTGTGATATCAGGAGAGACTTTATAATTTCCTGTAATGTCGTAATGGGTTTTAAGCTCATAGAATGAGAGGAAGGCTTTTTATAGTTCTTGTGATGCCAGATGAAGTCCAGAAGCCAGAAGATTTTGCACTGGTGTAACCTTTTGGGGAAACTAAATTAGTTCCTACTTCAGAGTAGGAACAGCTCTATAGGAACTGCCAGTGATGTAAGTGTACGTTGATTGGCCAAACGCATAGGAAACACCGGCTACCCAGTATTTTTAAACGGCCATGTAAAAATATTTACTTCATGAACATAGAAAAACAGCGATAACGGCATTTAGCTACCTGTTGTCTGCAGCATTGTGTTCTTTTCTCAGCCTCGATGATACAATATGTAACATGTTGTCAAGTAGCAAGTTGTCATTGGAAATTGATGTTTGTAAATGCCGCAAATAAAGACGTCGCTGTCGGCCACTTCGGAGTTCCTGCTGGAAAACGGCCCAAGGGGGAATTTGGTTCTGTAGGAACAGCCTTGCTGGCTAGTTCCTAGAACTGAGCTCCTAGAACTACGCAGTGCAAAAGCCCCTAATGCAACACAAAGAACTTTTTAAATCTCCAAATTACAATACAGTCAACTCAAGAACTTTGAAACTGGCTTTAACCAGTGCTTAGGGTGTTGCTATGCAGGTGATTTTCGGTTGCATGCTAAGTGATTGCTTGCTTGCCAAAGTCAAAAGAGCCCACCACTAGTTTCTGTTATATTTTGGTCTCTCGATAAGAGTTAGAATAACACATGGCTCATTTAATTTTCATTTTTTTAGGTCGCAAAGTTTGAGATATTATTCTACCTTCCGGTCCATCTGTACATTACTATGACACCATCTTATTATGATGTCATGGATTCAGGTCAGGAGAATAACACTGAAGTAATCTGAATTAATTTTTATCACTCATAAATGGTATCTAAAAAAACTGTATCAAATTTAGTTTTTTAAACTGTGAAAAGTAAGAGATTAACTGTTTACTTACTGTTTATTAGCGGTTATGAATGTTGTGCCAATACAGCATTTAAAAATTTAAAATAAAACATTTCTGGCATATTTCAATTCAACACGCCCTTTATGTCATCATAACTCATGTACCACCTAGAATTCTGAGTTTCCTACTTGTAAATACGACTTTGTCATTTATGTATTCATAACTCGTAATTATGATATTTCTGACTCCACTTGAAGTGCACATAATACTTAAGGCTGTTATTCTTAACCAAAAATGCTGAGAAATAGTGACAGTTAAGCTTCTTGGTTTTGATAATACAGTACAGCCATACAAGGATAGATAACAAGAGGAGGTCCAAGATGGTTTTGACATCAGGTTCAGGATAGCCGTCCTGGTGGAGTTCAGGATCAGCTGGCAGTGCTCAGGTCTCTTCCTCCAGCTTCAGATGAGAGGCAAATAAGTACGGACAGATCTGATGTGAGTAAATATTAGCTTTACGCCTGCCGCTACATTTGTATGTATATATGTTTCCCTGATTCTTTGACAAGCTGATTGCATATTCAGAGGCAGATGTTTCTGGAGTTGTAGCGCAGGAGAGCGAGGGAGAGCGGTAAAGAGGAGGGGAGGGGGGCTCCTGTCAGAGGCGAAGGTAATTGGCCCCCAGGCGATGGCGGGTACAAAGAGAGAGTGCAAGAGAGGCAACAGCTCTCGTCCTCCGCTCCCCCTCGCCGTCTCTCATTTCTGGTTCTCTGCAGATCTGATAAAGATAAACGTGTGGCAAACGTGTCATTTGATGAAGGAGGCTCTGGGCAAACACCGGCGACATGATGAGCCTGTGATCTGCCTGCATGAGTGTCAGCAGGAGACGGGCCAGAGATCTCAATCCAGAGCCTTGCTCTCACTCTCCAATTCTCTGACTCTCTCTTCTCCTGTACAATTGATAGTGCTATTGTACATTAAAATCAGACACATACATTTATTTGGATGTTTTTTCCAAGTTCCCCGAGACAGATCAAAATATGCCACATATTATAAAAAAAAAAGAGTATTAATGCAGAACAATATGTAAATATAGTTTTCATTCACTGTTTCTTGCTGGTGATCTGAACTTGTATTCTAGAGGATGTTCGAAACTATGTATTGCTAGTACTTTTTATGTTATTGTCTCCTTAAGATGAATCGCTTATTGTATTCCTCACTTGGTAAGTCACTATAAATTTAATGCATATAAGTATAAATGTACAGTATATAGATTGTAAACAAGCATAAAATACATAAGCATTATATATATATAGAGAGAGAGAGAGAGAGAGAGATTCTGTGTGTGAAAAAGTGATATAATAACTATGTATATTTATTTATATTTTTCCTTCACATGGAAGCCATGTCTCCAAGCACACTTATTGTGCTGTTATTTGTGCAATTATAAAGATTATAGAAGATATAAAGAATGTAAAGAGTAAGATATTTTTCTATTCAACCTATGTCATTTTTACATTTCATCATTTTGTTAGATGTATGCACTTCATGGTAATATTTAAACATTTAAATTTATCTATTTTTATTATCAATTACATGATATTGCTCTTATTATGAAATATTCATCCATGCATGTCTCATTTTTTATTTATTTTTTTATTTTTTTATTTGGTAACAGGGAGCAATTCTCACTATTAATTAGTTGCTTATTAGCATGCCTATTATTAACATATTGGCTGTTTATTAATACTTATAAAGCACATATTCTGCATGACCATATTCTACATCCCTAATCCTACCCAATACCTAAACTTAACAATTACCTTACTAACTATTAATAAACTCCTAACTATTAATAACTATTAATAAACTCCTAATTTGCTGCTTATTAATAGTTAGTAAGGTACTAACTATTAATAAGCAGCAAATTAGGAGATTATTTGGGCAAAAGTCATAGTTAGTTTTGTTAATAGTGAGAATTTGACCTTAAAATAAAGTGTGACCATTTTGTTTAACCTTGTAATTTTTAATCAAAATGTCATAACTTAATCTGGTGATGTATGATTTATATAATTTTGTCTGTGAACTCTCCCCTTTGCTATAGTAGACTGCAAGCTCACATTAAGATCTGCCTCTGCATGGAGGTAGCATCCCTACATTTTTTTTTTCTCTATTTTGACTCTGATGTACATCACAATACAGAAGAAAAGATCTGTCACTATTTCCGTTACATTGCAACTTTAAGGAAATATTTGTTTCATTTTCAATTTTGCCAAAGTGTATCATCACCTGATGTGATATGTACAGTCTGGGACCTGAAGAAAAACCAGCAGAGAACAACTGGTCCATAGCATACTAAAGCATTTGTGTAGAACAGAAAGCACCAGTAGAGGAAGCAGGAATCATGACCACATTTTTGGACTACCTCTACAAAATAAATTGTGTGCTCATATATTTGAGAGAAAGAGAGCGAGGAGCTTTGTCAATGGAGTGTGTGTGTGTGTGTGTGTGTGTGTGTGTGTGTGTGTGCGTGTGTACACACTCACGTCACCCAGCTTTGAAAGCCAAGCCCCCTGGGCGAGGGCTGTGAAGAGCTCGAATGAGACATGCACAATCAGTTCCACTCTTTAAACCTCTCTCAGAAGCATATCTACTGCCACAGCGCTGTCTTCACAGGGCTCTCCATCAGTTAGTGGGCTGTGAGCTGGCACACTGCTCTGGCATATTCCTCCTGGTCTCAGTGAGGTGCAGATGGGAGACTCTTTTGCCTTATTATCTCTCCTTATTATTTTTTTCATTGTATCATTACTTAATTCACAATTTTTTATCTTAATGTCTACTGACAACCTCTATTTTTTATTGTTTCCTCTTGGAGCATATAACTTTGATTCTCATCTCTCTTTCAGGGATTGTTCACTTTATCAGTTTCCTGTTTTTATTCTCCTTTAAATCTCCTAAGTTTCATATTTATTCTGCATTCCATTCACATTGGAAAGTCTGGATGTTGGAGAACTTGGAAACACTTGTTAAAGTTTCTATATTACATGTTAGCTTACACGTGCAGGTGTGTGAAGGTCCAAATACAAACAGAACTTTGGTAAATAATAGTTTCTACAGATTGGATGGTAAATTCGTACAAGCTGATTATAGTCAGGGTAGAGCCACATTTATTTTTTTGATAGAAATGAAACTGAGGCTGTGAGAGACAGAAGTACAGTGTGTTCAATGGATTGTACTGAATTGTTCAGCTGGCAAAGCATCTTTCCAAAGGGGGAAAAAAAAATCATGAAACAGTATGTAAAGTTGGAAAGTTTTGGAAAACTTTATACTGTACATACTATTGTAAAGACTAGAGATGGTAAAATTCACCGATTTGCATCAGTGCATAAAAGGCATAAAAGTTAAAGATGCGATGCATGAATTTCAAAAAGTGTGCATCGGATACAAGTTGGCATTTGTATCACGATGCATTGTTTCTAACATTTGCATCTGTAAAATTGCATAAAATTGCGGTGAATTACATAACATCAATTTTTGCATTGAATTGTATTGCATTGAACTGTATTGTGTTGAATTGAATCGAAATCAGATCGCACCGCATCATAATAGGAGTGAATCGTATCGCATCGCGATGCATCGGTAGCTGCTTCATATGTATCTTTAATGTATCGTATCATATCGTATCGTTGGCTATGCATCAAGATGCGTATCACATTGGCCTCAGTTATGGAGATGATTGTCCCTAGTAAAGACTGTATGTCTATCCCTCACAGCCTCATTTTCATCCCCGTAAATTTCAGTATGGTGTCTTCCCTTACTAAAGTCTATTATCCATCTTTACAAAGTTGGATTAGACTATTTTACTGACATTTCCACTGTTGAATAACTGTTTTATGTCTTACTCTGAAGAACGTCAAGCTGTTTAATGGGAAAAATTAGTGTATAGAATGAGAATAAGCAAGGCTTCGGCCTACACCTTTTTCGGTAATTATGTGAAAAGTTATCTGTGAGGACCGAAAATAAAATTATTGATATTGAGAATAAAAACTTGAGTCCCAGTGGAGTTTGGCAGGTTGCAGTGGACTGTTGCATCCAATCTGCATCCATCCGCTAAGAACCAGATACTAATGTAACACAGAAAATAAGTGATGTTATTGACAGGCTGTGTATCATAAAGTCATTCGTTCATTAAAACTAATTGTGGCATTGTAAGTCCTTGCAACAATGCCAAGCGACATGTCACATGACCAGTGGTGCCATTACACAGAAACGCACGCAGGTCCATCGGGATGCTGACATGTGTTTAGGGGTGGTTGTGGGAGGAGGGAGGGGTTGTGAATTTGGAGGGTGCCTCTCCGGGGGTCACCATGTTTGACTCTTCCCACAATCCCCTTAGAACAAAGGCGTCATTGACAGGAGGAATGTGCCAGGCCACCAGCTAACATGCTAACACCCTCCTCGAGTTCCCTCCCCCTTAACACACGGGGTCTAACCAAGTGATTAGTTGGGGATTAAAATATTTGCTGTGCAAATACCTACCGTGGCTGTCCGAATCAACACCACAGCGTAGTTCAAAGACACTCGTTGAACTCGAGCGAGACCTCTAAACTCATGCCTCATACCCACCCCAGACAACTTCTCAACTGACCTCTAGACGTCTGCCAAGACGTCTACTAATGACCGGACCATAGTTATTTGTGCAAGACACAAAAATTCCCAAAATAAAATTTCTGAAATCTTTTTTACTCATCGTTATGTTGTTCCAAACCTGTATGTCTTTCTTTCTTCAGTGGAACACAAAAAGGAATGTTGATAACCATAAAAACAAAAACATTAAGACATTTCTCAAAATATCTTCTAAGTCATGCAGGTTTGGAACAACATTTGCAGTCTTTAGCCAATGCTCATTTAGGCTGGCTAATAAGCCTTGAGAATTAGCTGTCATTTAAATCATCACAGTAAGTACATTTACATGTATGTTCATGCTACAATGGGTTTTGTTTTTTTTTAACCTTCACTCTCAATTGCTCTGACCAAGAATACATGACACAATTTTGTAAATGAATATTTCAAGGATTAAATGCACAACACTGTCTTTCACAGCATGTGCAAAGGCTTTTTCAGATTAATTTGTATACAAGCTGGATTGAAGGTGCAAATTTCATAGGCAAAAAAGGTCCACTGTCCTGTTCGGCACCTTTGACATCACAACACCATCGGCGGCTTTTTGGCCAATTCAGCATCGGAGCCATCGGTGAGAGAGACCAAAACGAGAAGACAAAATCATGAAACGAAGAAGGAGTGCACACAGAAAAGGATCTTCTAATTTCTTTGTTACATGAGAACTCCAGTATACACTGTTAGCTTTTGGTGATGCTAGTTTTTTTTTTTTTTTTTTTTTTATATCGGCTTGGTGTGTCGCATACTTTAACCACCATAGGTTATAAATAACTACTGAAGAAAATAACTATTGAAGAATACTAGAAATAACTACTGAAGAATAGCAAAGCTCAATAAACTGTAGAGCTATTTGAGATACAAATTGATGTGTTTATGATTCTGATAATGTAAAAAATATGCTGTTAAATACCAGTTTGCAACATCAAGCAGCATAACAGACTCTTTTTGTATAGCTAAAACTGCTGGAAGTGGCTCTGAGAGCCTTGCACATTCAAGTTAAAAATGACTGCACCTGCTCTTAGGTTAAAAACTAGATGACTAGATTTAGAAATGGGACCACAGCTTTCACAAAAAAAAATCAGAAGTTAGTCCTTTTAATCCAATTGAAATAAAATGTACAAGTATGTATTGCTTGTGCGACTGAATCTAATTTTTACGGTGCATTAAGTGCACTTAAAGTGTCACTTCAAGGAACTTTTATATGGAAAACTTTTAACGCAATATATTTAGTTTCAAACAATATTGTTATCAACATTTTTGTTTTTTGTTATTACAACCAGCTGTTATTTAACAAAGAACTTAATAAAAACTAATTTCTTGCGCACGCTAGCTGCCAAATGCTTTATGACTCCATGGGTTGAAACAATGCTTACTGTAAACACACACACAAACACACACAAACCCCAAACTATCAGTCCGACCACAACCTGTGCCTACAACAATGTGACCTGTACTTTTTTTTTTTTTTTTTTTTGCAATCATGTGCAGTTCTTTTATTAAGGAGCCCTAACCCCTACGACTCCAACCTTTAGTATTATATTTAACCTCCAGCAGTCATTTGGCACCAGTTTCTCTTGATTTTCGGCTGCCTCCCTCCACACACCTTTTCATCACGCTGCATTTACTTATGTACGGCTGCTTGTTGAAGCAAAGATTTAATTACTTTCTGTTAAATTAATTTGAGAAGGAAAATAAACAGGCTGGTGGTAGGTCTTGGGAACAAAAGGCAGGGAGATGCTGGGAGCGAGAGTGGAGAGTGAGCATTGCTGAATGAGGCGAGGCACGCGGGGAAAGGAAAAAAAGCAGGGCTCCGACAGGTTTCAATTAAACAGACCCCTAGCAGCTCAGACCAGTGCTACCTGCAGCCCTTCAGAAACTTATTGATGCAGTCCATATAAACATCAATCACTGTCAAGCATCAATGCTGTCTTGCGTTTGTTCACCCCACACCGCCGTGACTACATATGCATTTATTGAGATGTGAGGTCCATGTTTTAATCTTTTAGTCTGCAGTATTTTAAAGGGATAATTCATGTAAAAAAAAGAAAATTCTGTGATTATTTACTCACCCTCATTTATCCATTCTTCCGTGAAGCGCAAAATAAGATTTCAAACTTCAAAAAGCACAAAAGCACCATATACATATCCTAGCTATAGTTAAAACAAGTTGTGCACTTTATTCCATGTCCTCTAACTTTGTGTAATAAACAGGTCCTTATTGACTTAAAAATCTTGACATTCATTTTCATGTGTAATACATGAACAAATCTCTTCAGGTATTTTCAATGAATCAGTTCTTTAGATTCATGAGATTAGGGCTGTTTTTTTTAATATATATGTATACACTACTGTGCAAAAGCCTTAGGCAATTAGTATTTCACCAAAAAAAAAATAAAAAATAAAGATTTTAAACCAGTAATTTCTATTGTTTGCTGTAGTGTGTCTGTAGGAAATATTAGTTTACATTTTCAAACATTCCTATTGCCATTAATTGTAATAATCCAGTGAGATTTTTGTTTGCACAAGGAGCCTGACAACAGTCACTGCTCCACACAGAGATCTGATCTCACCATCATCCCGTTCGTCTGAGAGAGACTAAAACTGAGACAGACTAAATCCAGAAGAACTGTGGCAACATCTCCAAGATGCTTAAAGAAACCTACCTGCGAAGCTTCCTGAAAAATTATGTGCAAGTACAGGACAAAAGCTGCAAATGGTGGTCACATCAAATTTTGATTTGATTTAGTTAATAGAAGTTAATTGAAAAATAAAATCTATTTATGACATTATTTTTTTGAAAGTATCCTCTTTACAGCATTTTACACAGGTGCATAAAACTTTTCACAGTACTATAGCTTTGCAGGTAGGTTTAGATTGTCTCAGTTTTTTCTGTTACTTCATGTAATCGCAGATGGACTGGATGATAATGAGATCAGATCTCTGTGTGGAGCACTGACTGTTGTCAGACTCTTTTTTTTTTTCTCACTGGATCATTATAATTAATAGCAAAAGAAATATTTGTAAATGTAAACTGATATTTCCTACTGACACACTACAGCAAAAGATAGAAATTACTGGCTTAAAACCATTTTTTTGTTGGTGAAAACACTAATGGCCTAAGACTTTTGCACAGTAGTGTGTGTGTGTCGCATATATGAACATATTCTTTCCATTTTGAGGTCAGCCTTTTAAAGTAGGTTTTTTTTTTTTTTTTTTTTTTAATTTTAATGTATGTAATTGTATATTGTACTATTTAATTCGTAGTGATACCCATGAGTGCACACATTTAACCGTGCGTGCATTCATATACCATTTAGTTAGATTAGATTTTTGATGACAAAATAGTGTTACTGAGTCACAATAAACATAGAAGTTGCTTTTGCAAGGAGATTATTCCTGTAGATGTAAGAGAAAATTGTTGCGACCCTTGTTACATATGGTTAAATTAAGGAAATCCACGGATAAGATGTTCTCAATTTCTTGTGTATGTATTTTGTATAATGTATGTATACTGTTCATACTGCATTCGCACTATGGCTAGTGTAAAATATTGTGTTTATTTTTCTCTTTTGGTCCTGCATTGCCCATTTTGGAGTCACATTTACAAATTTGTCCTCACAATGAATTGAGAATATTTGCAAAATCTTTTCTCAAAGTTTTCCATAAGGTCTTTTGTTAATTTGTATTTGGTATTAGCATGGGAGGTGAGTCAGCACTATATACAGGGTCTGTTTTAATGCCTTATTTTGGACTCACTCCAGGGCTTTTAAGAATACCACTCTCCTCCATGTCTTACATTCATCACTGCAGTGGCCACACATGTGTCGTACTTCATATTTTGAGCATTTTCAGAAATGTTGGAGGGAGGTGGCATCTATGTCAACTCGATTATTTTCCAGTGACTTTGCTGCTGCCTTGAATACTGTGCAAATAATGAAATGTATTTATTCCTTGCATGCTACTTTGTCTGGTCTGAAAGCCTAGAGTCAAGATAAAAATTAGAAACAATGCAATTGTGCAATAAATTTCAACTGGTTGGTTTCAAGTTGATCAGTTTTCTAATATTGGTTTAGTGGCATTATGCCAGAAACTTAAATGTACACCTTCATTTATTATATACACTGATAAATGTGTGCCATTAGAAATGTATCTTAAATGATGTTTTGATTTCAAATTAAACAGTAGTTTCAATTTCTACATTAAAAGAACAGATACAAATAGAAATGTTTATTTTTCTGGCATATATTCCTACCAGAGGAAATCTTTAAAAAAACATTTCCAGAGTAAAACGACAGACATGTTTTCACTACATATGAAATAAACATCTCAAAAAGTGTTTAAGTGTCACATGACTCGAACAGCTTCCGGGTGGTCACAGTTATGTCTCTCAGCTATGTCTGCCCACCCACAGAACGTAGGTGTTGGTAAATGAGTGGAAAATTTGGATGGGGAAAGAGTGTGTGTGATTCTCTGTAGCCCTCAGCAGTCTAAACCCATTATGCTACCTCCATAAGATCTGTGTGATGTCAATGTAGTGGAGGTGGTTTGCCAACAAATCATCCTTTTCACAAGCATCATGTTGGTTTGAGAATTTCAACTCACTCCAGTGTAAACAGTCACGTGTACTAAGGCACAAGCACACAAGATGATGCCCATGAGTGCACACATTTACTCATGCATGCATACCACTTCCAGAACTAGCCAACAGGTATCTACTCACAGCTAAGTCACTAACATATTTTTTCTATCTCTTAAACTGATTGTCAGTCAGGGGTAGCAAAGCATAGCATGTAATCTATAAGTGGGGTGTGTTTTAAAAGGACCCCATGAGCTCTCTTAATCACTTTATCAAATTGTAAGATCAATAAAGCTTAGTGTCTCTAGACTGTGTTTTATTATAGATGGGCAAAATAGAGACAGGGTACTCAGGAAACACAATTCTTGGCACTTGTGCATTTTTTTGCACACAAATTAAGTAGGATTAAATGGGTTAGGAGGTTTGCTGCTTTATGGAAGTTCAGCGTGGATCCCTAAGGCTTTGGGTCATGTGACGATTACTGAATGAGCCCTGTGACCAGCTGCAGGGAATTTTATACCACATGCACATATATGTATTTACTTATTTTCAGTTATTAAATATGTAGCATTAATGATCTTTTAAATTAAAGCATTATTATTTAAATTATTTTGTCAAAAATGGTTAAAGGTGTTGAAAGTATTACAATAATATGCACTATTAATATTTATCAATCAGCAAATCACCAGTGGAAAATATCTTGAAGATTTTTTTTTCTTTATAAGAACTAAAATAACTTTTTAACTCTTATTTTCAAATATATATTCCACAAGATATATGTTTTAAACAAAAATAGGGAGCGATAACATTTCTAATCAAAGCACTACATTCAGTACTTTATATTCACTCTACCCCCCACTTAGAGTGTAATAGTGTTTAGTTTAGTTGTTAGTGTCTTTATTTGATTGCACACCAATTTTAACATCGCAAGAATGCTTTTTTCAGCTAAAATTTGATAACACACCACTGAAATCCCTTGTTTCAACTGAAGTGTGCTCAGTTATTCCCACTTTAATTAACAGTCAAGTTCCGGAACACTAGAAATCAATTCAGTTTCTGTTGATTTGTGTTCCTTTGTAAAATATTTTCTGTTTCAGTGTTTTTCTATGATCTATAAGCCCTGTTAAGAAATTGCAAATTTTCTAGTGTGTGTTAAAGAGACAAAAAGAGAGCGATAGAGGGCAAGAGATATACAAACTGAGAGAATGTGATGCCTGTAACTGTGGGTGGCATGAGAAGCAGGCTACCTAATCTGCTGTGCCTCACTACACCCTAAACAAGGATTAGACACCATGGCCAGGCCTCATGACTGCCCTGCTGCCGTAGCACACACACAGACCGCATTTGTGTTTGCGTCAACTTCTAATCCATATTAAATAAGTTTACACAGCCTTAACAAGGCTTTTGGTGAATGGCATGACAGCCCTCACTTCTCCTAGTAGATGTTATACATTGATGCAGAGGTAAGTCCCACACATGTAAAATTATTTGGGTGTCTAGTAAGTTCATTCACGTATTCATTCACTCACTCGCTCACTGTAATACTGATATTTTTGTAAGTTTGTTGAGAGATAGATAAGCCAGAAACTACAGTTTTGAGGAGGTTTGAGTTCAATTTTGAATAATTCTTGATAGAAGGTTAAAAGTCTGGATCTTCTCACTAGGCTGTTTTCAGTGACACAGACCGAACATTTTTTTTTTTCCTGCACACACATTTGATGCTTTCCAAGGGGAAAAAAATGTTGCATGTGCCCATCAAAAGAGCATCGAGGTCGAAGATTTGTGTTTTCTGTGAAAAATTACTTGTCTTGAGTCATCAGCTCAAGTCCAAGTAATAAGTAATTGCAACAAAATCAAAGTGAAGTCTCAAGTATTCTAATATTTACGAAGTCAAGTCATCAAAATTGTGATTTGAGTCTCACTCGGGTCCACATATGAGATAGATGCATATACAGATAGATTCCCTCAAGGGGAAAATTAGTTAACTAATACATTGCTTTTCCCATCCTAGTTAGTAAAGTGTAATGGAAGAATTAATTGCTTTTCCTGCAAGTATCCGAACCATGTGGAGAGGTGCAGTCCTGATAGAAAATAAGTTCCAGAGCAAGTGTGTCTCCTGGAAGAGTGAAATCCTCCCTATGAGAGCTATTTGTCAGGGTGTCTGCCTACTTTCTTTGCCATCGCTGTTCGGTGTAAATATTCATGAGGATTTGAGCAGTATAAATAGCAGAGGTGTCCACACTGCCACAACGCTCTCTATCTATGCAGAGAAAAAAGACGGCTTAATGGGCTTATTATGAGGCACATTACATCACCAATGCCCAATTAAAAATCTCCATAAGAGGAGAGGAGGCAGCTTATGCTGCTAAACTTTGAACAGTGTGCTTTAAAAGTTGCAAGTAACGGCATCTTGTGACTGTGAAGTTGGGAATGTGCTCAAACGAGTGTTGCTATTAGAGCCCCTTGAGACTATAAATAAGTACAACCAAGGTCACTTTTTGACTCTACATGGAATAGTTTGTCATTTTATGCTGTCCATGTATTGTAGGTACAAACGTCTCGGCATCATTCAATAATGGGTGTTTGGCTTTGTTGCTTAGGTAGTCAAAATGCGAATGTCGGCAGGGATTGATGGGTAGTTGACGAGTCAAGAATTATTGATGTCTTTTAATATAAGATTTACAGCTTGTTCTATAAACATCTACTGAAATATAACCCTTAACATTGTTGAGCAGTCCAATGATGTTACAATCAACATTCAAAGTTGTAAAGTTCTGGATGTGTGGAGAAGCAGGTCAGATTTACGAGATAAAGAAGGCGGGGCCATGCATTGTATGTAAAGTTAGGTTAATAGGTTTTGTAGGGGAGCTCGACGATCACCTAGAATGTACGACACACTTCTGAGAACATGTCATGGATGCCTGCAACTTGTGTTATAAACAAATACAGCTGCAATGGCAGGTGGGCAGGTGTGCAAGAGATGGGAGCAAAGATGTAGAACAGCAATCTAATGATGAGTCCAGCTCTGATAGCGAATGGGGGATTGGGCTCAGTCAGGACCTAGAAGTCGACGGGAAAGAGGAAGAAGGGGGCAAGAGAAAAGGGTTGTAGAGAAATTCTAGAGGACAAAATTCAGCAGGCAGTAGCAGCAGGCAGCCCCTAAGGACTGGAAGCACCCTGTTCTCCCAGGCCTCCCCTCACTGGGTGCTGGTCCAGATGCAGATGTGGAAAAAAGAGAGACAATCGGGCCGGGCAGCACGATGGGCATGTAGGGAGGGAAATGGGGAGAGAAAGAGAGGGGGAACAAGTACCATCCCCGCCGCTTTTTATCGCAGCCATTGATCGTGGCATGTGTGCATTGATCCAAGTCGACCATCTGCTAGAGTTAGATAAGCATGTGAGGGTCTGGGCATTGTACTGTCACTCAGAGAGAGAAAGAGAGAGGGAGAAAGTGAGAGATGGGGGAAAGAGAGGGAGAGAGACGGCAAGAGATTAAGCGGAGAAATAGTGAGACAGTGCGAAAGACAGCGAGAGAGAATGTTAGAGACGGTGGAATAAAGAGATAGGGTAGAGTCAGCGAGAGAGGAGAGAAGTGATGATGATGGGGAAGGAGGGAGGGATGGATGGATGGATGGGGGTTTGCTTCTGCTGCAGGGAATTACGGAGGCAGGATTAGCCTCTTCACTCCCAGGAAACTGAATTTTAAACGGCTGTCTCCTGGCTCTTTCCCTTTCTCTGTCTCTTTCGCTCTCTCCCGTGCTAACCCTACCCCCACAGTGCCGCTTTCTCTCTCAACTGTACCTCATCAGATCTGTACCTCATCAGAGTTTGGATGCCCTATGTTGCAAGTGACGGAGTCACTACTATCCAATAACATCACATCTACCTTGAAGGTCCATGGAGTTATCCAAGTTCCCCCTAGACTCTTTGTCTGTCTCCTGGTCTCAAAGCTCCCATGTTCATTTTCTTTGCCAGTTAAAGAAGTTGAGTATCCCAATACCATCTGTCCATACTTTTTCTCTGGCCTACCCTTGTCTTCCAACCTTTTTCAGTCACTGCCAACTAAACACAGAGTCCATGAACAGAAAGGCAAGCATGTACTTTGCATATATATTTTGATTTGAAAATTGGATTCGGTTGGTGTCTGACAACTTCAGATTCATTCACATTTACAACACTAGACCATTGATCTAAACTTAATCGCTGCAGCCACCACAGACATTGAGTAGGATACCTCTCTCCAAAACCAAACAGTAGTTGCCAGTATAGGTTTTTTAATGACCAATTATTAAATTTGGTCTACCCCAATCTTGGATCTTTAGTTATAGCCTTAATGCAAAGAGTATTAACCTTCTCTTGCTCACCTTTAACAAGAACTTTGCCTAGAAGAAGATCTTCCAACTCTGAAGATGCTAATTTAATACTAGTTATCATAGAAGTAACTCTTGTAAAGTCCTCTATAAATGTAACTGAGGTAAAGACCTAGATACCTCTAAAGATGACGTGATTTTTTGATCATTTGGGGAGTTTCGTAGTTCCTGAGGAAGGCCCCCTCTTTGCCCTTGTTCTGGAGTCTTATTTGGAAAATGAATACTAAGGTTTTGAGGGAGTCTCACGGCATACCCTGTTGCCAAGGAGCCCACAAAAGAGCAACAACAGCTTTCCGAGGGACACAAGGTATTCTGCCACCCACACCTCCTTTAGCCTTCTCCGCCCTCTGTCCTTCCATCCCGCACTCCATTCTCTCTGTTGTGGCAACTTTTTACTTCACTTCATTTTCCTCTTTAGAATGTGCACATTGGGGTCTGACTCCCAGTTAGGACTGTGCCATTGTTGAGGTGTGTGGGGGGGGAGGTTCCATTGGGTATGGAGGGATTAGCGAGGCCGGTTGGATCATCTTACAGCCGCCAACCCCCCTCCCGACCAGACCCGCGGACAATGGGGATTAAACCTCTCTTATTCTTCCCCCCAAATCGATGGGATGACAAAGACGGTATTCCTCTGGGCCTTTTAACACCGGGCTGCACAGCTGAAGTTGCGGTCGGGGGTGGCTAGGGACTGCAAGAGGGGGTGCGAGGGCATCTTGGAGAGAATTAATCCTATGGAATTTTCTCCCTCACCTCTCCTTCTCCTGCTCATTGCAAATGGAACTTTGTGGCCCCTCTCTGCTATCTTGCCCCACCAATCACAATGAATGAACACACACATACACACATGTAAGTTGGTGAAAGGGCCACAGGAAGGATAACACTGACGCCTTGCTCCGTGTTTAACACCCTAAAAGACAAACCAGCAGACGCCAGCCAGGAGCGCTTTGAGTAAAGACCAATAAAGATCTACGTGAGCTGGTGTGGCAGCACAGGCCGAGGTGTCAATAAGCTTGTTTGGCAGTTGACAGTGATAGCTTTAATTAAGTTTCTTATACACCGGTCTCCCGCTGGACATCCACTTAGTTTAATCACCATATGTCATTCAGAGGCGGCCTACACGCGTAATAGCCTTTTGAGTGCCTCTCACATCACTTCCACACCATTGCAGTTTGTTCCCACTGTATTTGTGCTGGACTGCAAGTGCAGCATGTACTCCAGGTACAACACATCAATTATTTTTTCCAAATATATGAGGGTAATTTGAACCAACATCCTGCAAAAGGGCCAAAAAGACAAGGCAGCTTTGGCGATACTAATGGTTTGCTGTTAGTGCATCATTCAAAATGAACATCAGATTCCACTGGAACCTGCTGCTGTCGTAGCTGGTGGACCAACATAGTTATACTGTTTGCTACCTAATTCTTGTTGACCAGCATGTTCTTTTTGGTGTAACTTGTTGACAGAGTCTCGCAAGTTAAGAAGCCTGGTGAAATAATTGCTGGTCTGGCTAGTGAACTGTCATAGCCATGCTTTTCATCAGCAAACTGAGCTGGCGTAGCTGATTGTGTCTAGTATAGTGTTTCTTATTTGACGAAGGAGGTCTTGCTAGTTTAGAAACCTGGTGAGGGCACCTGCATACTATCATCCTATGTTGTTACTGCTGTATTTTCTGCTGGGTAATCTGACCTGTGGATGCTAAGAGTACTTTCACACTAGCACTTTGACTAGTTCATTTGACTTCATCCTGTTTTCCAAAATCTGGTGTGTACTGCAAACCGTATCTGAGTCCACTTAAAAAGGTGGTCTAGAGTACAGTTCATGTGGACTCTGGTATGGTTTACTGCTAATATGAAAAATCATGTAAGTGAACCTGCTATTGATGATGTATGATTTGGTCAAATTGTGTGTATGTGTTTGTGCTCAGTCACTTTCCTGACAAACAGGACTGATGCACTACAAAATGAGAGATAAACTCTTGTTTAGACCAAAAAATCAAAACAAGTGTGAAGGCACCCAAAACAACTTTTAGTTACTTAAAGAGCTAGTTCATGCAAAAATGAAAATTCTGTCATTATTTACTCACCCTCATGTTGTTTCAAACCCGTAAGACCTTCATTCATCTTCGGAACACAAATGAAGATATTTTTGATGAAATCCGAGAGCTTTCTGTCCCTGTATAGAGAGCAATCCAACTACCATGTTCAAGGACCAGAAAGGTAGTAAGGACAGTGATAAAATAGTCCATGTCACATCAGTGGTTCAACCTAATTTTATGAAGCTACGAGTATATTTTTTTGTGTGCAGGAATGACATGAGGGTGAGTAATTAACATAATTATCATTTTTGGGTGAACTATCCCTTTAATCTGTCACCTTTTCAGTCTCAGAGGGCCAACTTGGGGAATTGATTTGGGAATCCCTTTGCACTGTGTTGTTTCCAAGTCCATTTCAGTTGTTCAATGTCAATCCATTAACATGCACTGGTGAGAGGTAACGTAGAGCTGTTTTGCTGGGGGTGGTAAATGTTGGCCTTCAACAACAAATGACAACTTTTCACACACAATACAAGCTGAATGATTTGCCTCATAAAAATGCATCTTTTACTTATTAGGGCGAGGATATGCAAAATGTTTGCACGTTATCTTGTTCTTTTCACCCTAGCCTTTCTCTCACCCCTCCCCTCCTATCTCTCAGTTCCTCTCTCTCACTCCCACTCTCAAACATGCATGTTTTCTCCCTCTCTCGCTCTTCCTCTCTCCGCAGTAAATAAAAGATTAAATGAGTGTTCTAAAAACACACACTGGTCACCAGAAGATAATTGTTTCAGCTTTGTTTACTGTGCGTGAGTGTTTTCTCTCTCTCTTCTCTCCTCCCCCCTCATCTTTTTTTTTTCATTGTGCACCATAATTAAAATTCCTTTATTTTCAAAGAAGTTTTACAAGAAGAAGCTAAATTGCCTTTTTTGTGTTTATGTTGCTGTCATTAGCCCACTGTCGTATTTTAGGAAGAATGAGAAAGGAGAAAAAGAGAAAGAAGTGGAGAGAGAGAGAGACTCACTCCGAACGTCCTTGGGAAAGACAGGAAGATCCACTTCATAGCATGTTTATTCAGTTCATGCTGTCCTTTCACCAATCTCTCCTCTATTGCAACCCATCTCCTTTCCTCTCTCTCTTTTTAGAAAAGATCAGCTCAAAGTCATTTTGTCTCAAGGGTTTGAACCTCTTCTAATGTGCTGAAATTAGAACTATACTCATTTGTTGCATTGTTGATGATCCTAATTGACACTATGCATTATGCAGAATTTTTTAGATCGACAAATCTGCACATATAACAAAGGACATGGATATAGTGATTCCCTAATGGGTCTGAGCCGTCTATGCTTAACCATGCCTGTCAGCAGACAAACAAAATAAATATGAATTTCCGGTGCGTGTGAGGATGGTGTCATGGATGTTCTGCAATCACCCTCCCTTTCTGGTCTATTTTATTTTCCCCAAACACTGCATTTGGAAAACAGACAGGGAGCTTGTTATTAAAAAGGTGACAATGAGATTTTGACCTAAAATTTGCCACATGCCTCTTTTGTAACCCATGCACGATCAAGGCCATCTGACACCAGCTGACTGTGAATTACCTCCAGAGGCCTGATGCCAGCAGACTCATCCCAGTGCTGCCACTGCAGAAAAGGAAACATAGCAAATTAATATACAACTATTGACTAGAATAGAAATGCATCGATTTAGTGGCAGTAACACCAGTTCCTTAAAAAACTGTTTTTAATCTCAAAAGCACTAGACGGATTTATGCTAAATGGGTAAGTTAATGCTAACTGATTAGAAACATTATTTTTAGCATCTGCCGCACTGAGCTGTGATGCTCAAATGGATGATGTGAGTTTGAATTTGGCTTGCAACTTCCAAAGACCAAAAAAAAAAAGTTGCCTTTTGCATTTCAGCACCTGTGACTTCCACACACACATACCTCTCGGTTTCGATCATGCCTTCCTTTGGCTTTTGCTTAGTCAGGCACTCATAATTGAATCTCAGGTTAAGATTACTTCTAGCAGCCACACTTGACTCGGTCAAAAACAACTATTACAGAGATCCAATGTTTTTTTTTACACGGCTCTTCACATTGATTAGGCAATGTGCTGCCATGAGAAATGCACTGGATTCTAAATGACAGTCATTTGCATTAAATAAGGAGCGTGGGGCACTGGGGACCTTGCCTGTCTGAATCTTATTGGAGCTAGAAGGAAATCACAAAGCGCTATGGGTTTCATTCGCTGTGTGTTATATGCAACACATGTGTGATTCAAACATGTTCTCATCAACTGTTCTGTATCATGTATATCATTTGAATTTTTTTTAATAATAGGAAGACTCTTTCTTTTCTTTCTCTTTAGCTAACAATTGTATTCCACTTGACCCATCTAACAAGAGAACTCAATTAAGAGACTCAATTAAAATAATAACGCTCTTTTTAATTTTAATCAATTATTTCAGTTGACTGTTTTTTGCATGCACTGAAAGTTTTTTAAAGAAATTAACATTGTAAAATGTTTAAATGGAAAATATTTTTCAAAAACTAAAAAAAAAAAAAACTTCCTTCATAGCATCAAATATAACTTTGATTGCAGTAAATATGAACATTTAAACTAAAATTTCACAAAAATTACAAAGTAACATTTAAATTAAACATCAAATTCTGAAGTAGAAAGACTGAAATATGATTTTCTTCTAAAACGTACTCCAATAATCTTTTATTTACAACAACAAAAAGTTATTTATTTTACAGTGTACAGTAAAGTAATAATGGATATTAACTGCTCTTTCATTCTTAGACTGCATTTCGTACTGAAAGATTTAACCAGCATAGATGTCTATGCCGATCCAGTTTGGTTTGTACTTGTTAGTTTTGATGCTGGTCTAAATGATGGACCAGCATAGATATAATGGCTGGTGGACCAGCATAGACATAGTTCATTCTTTAACACAAAATAGATTTGCTGATTAAGTTAGCCAAGTAGCCCAGTGGTCCACCAGCATTGCATGCTAGAGACCAGCATACAAAACACAACATATGCTGATGACCAGCTATGAGAGTCTTTTCAACGGGGTTGGAGTTCTAAGAAAAAAAACACATCGTAAATAGACGTAAATCAGCTGTAGCTCGCTGGCATCACTCGACAAGGACACAAACAAGATTAAAATAGACCTTGAACTCCAACAACCGTTAATGACTTGGACTATTTTGAATTTCTTCATAGGTTTGACAGTGTGTCCTTTCTAAGTCCCACTCTCCATCATTTAACCTCCCGGTCCGACAGAGGAACAGAGGGTGCTGGGAAAGGAGGGGTGAGTGAGGTAAGAAAGAAAGAAGGCCTCTAAAAAAAAAAAAAAAAAAAAAATCTTTTTCATTTTCAAATGAAAGGCCAAAAAACGTTTTGCTTGCCTCCTCCTGAAGCGCTGTCAAACTCAATCAGCGGTGAGGACTGCTGATGGCTGTTCATTGGCCAGACTCTAGTTGTGGACAATAGAGTTTGCTGTGAGCCACAGCGCACACACATACTGCGCCGCGCTCGCAGCCAATCACGGCTCTCTTAGAACAAGCCTGTCAGAGAACAGTGAACAAAACCCCAAAGACACGTATTTACCGCATAAACAGAAAGGCATAAACATTCACCACTTTCGCTGAAGCCATTGTTCGACATAAAAAAGAAATTTATAAAAGAGAATCCGATACAACTTCGCTAAATAACAACATTATGGCCACCTGCTACAGCGCTGCCTCGCATCCGCAATGCACAGCAAAATCAAAACTCCGCCGTAATCACAATTATAAACGTGCCACATCCATAAAACAAGCACAGAGACACACAAATCCACGTGTACACACAAACGAAAATGGGCCTATAATATGAGTGGGGTAAAATGGCCTTGAGCCTCAAGCCCTTTGCTCAGAACCCAAAAAGGCCTTGAATAGACAAGCCTCAAATCACATTGTCGAACAAATCTGGTATTAAGAAGAGGAAGAGAAGACTTTGCCCCAATTTACCGTCTCTGAAGACTTTAGTTAAGCTAGTTACTCTGGAGCTTAGGTGGAGATGAGGGGGCTACGCTAGTGTGTGTGTGTGTGTGTGTGTGTGTGTGTGTGTTTGTGTGTATAAATCCCTCTTCGTGTTTCAGGGACTGGGAGAAGGGGCCACTGGTCGCCAGACGCCCAGAGTCTGACACTCCTTCAACTTGAACCCCCCTCTTGCCAAGTCTGTGTTTACCCGCACCAAACAATAGGCCTGCTATTGGCAATTAAATGGCATTTGGAGATCCCTGGTGCAAGTTAATGGTATTACTGTTGTGATTCTTTCTCTGAATGGTGTGAGGGATTTCTTTCTGCACCAATAAAACACAGCTCACCGTCTTACCAGCATTACATAGCTTACCTAAGGCTTATGATTCACGGCTGCGTGATTACCGTTTGACTGTTTCTTTAAACGGCATAGTCACAGCTATGGCTGCCGGGCCAGTCTGCTGGATTGCTTCATATAGCCTCATTACCCATTTCATTTGTCTCGCCATGTTGCCTGTTGGTCACGAGTTGCTGTTAATCTCCAAACTGAAATACATCAAATGCGGTCCTATGTGGCAGTGCATTATTCACCCACGCACTTGTTTAACTTTGACATTTTGTAACACCACTTTTCTTTTCCTTTCGCATGTTTCATCTTTCAAAATCATAAATATGTAATATTTGTGATACAAATATTTTGTCTTAGATTTTCTCTGATTTTAACCATTTTTTTGGATGTGCACACATCTTATTTTTTCTCTAGATTTCCCTAGTCCCAAAGAAGACTTACTGTACAGAGGAAAATAGCTCATATAATTCAATGAAATATGCAGCAGCCCCAAAAAGTATTTGAACACTTAAGGCAAAGTTAAAAATGTATGAATACCATTTGAATTATTTATTTATTTATTTTTTTAATCTTGGTATGTAAACACTTAAGGCAAAGTTAAAAATCTATGAATGCCATTTGAATTATTGAAAAAAAAAAACTTGATATTTAAACACTTAAGGCAAACTTAAAAATGTATGAATGCCATTTGAATTATTAAAAAAAAAATCTTGATTATTGTTTACAAATTACACGTTTTAAATTTATTATCTGCAATGAAATTCATTGGTTTTTAAGTGTTTTATGTGAGTATATTTTATTTTTTTTCTCCCAAATTTTTTATGTTTTAATGTTCTAAGATCATAGTTCATAGTTAATGTGATGAACTGCATGTAGCTACTAGAACACCTCTGTGAATTTGAATTTAAAAATCACAAGTGGGTAAAAATAATTAAAAATTATCAATAAAAAATGACAAAACAAAAATTCTCATTTCTCATAATTTGTTTAAAAAATGCACTCTTTTAAATGTATTATTTATACAATGAAATCCATATGTTTTTAAATGTGACTTGATCGTCAAAATGGTTTTGAGACCATATTAAAAACAAAGAATTGTATATCACTGGCTTCATTTTTTTTCACCGGTAAATTGTTGTTTATAGTGCCTTTTACTTCTAGGTTTCTTCTCAAACATCAGAAAATAACACTAAATGTACGTACAGCACAAAAAAGAGCAGTTATTTCTTCACTTTTTTACTTTTTCGTCTAAGAATCCTTTCACAATGTCTACTATAGCTCCCACCCTCCAGTCTCGCCCTCTCTGTCCCTCGTCACTTGTTTGCCCAGAGATCCTGTTTAGTGTGTCTTTTTCTCCCAGACAAGGGGCTTTGAGAGGAATATGAAAAGACAGATTTAAAGGTGAGAGGTGCTGGGGGGGAGGGAGGAGGGAGCGGGGGGCTGTACTATAATAGCTCTCCTGCTACATTCAGATACTTCACTTTTTTATCAACTGGAAGAGGAGGGGTTCACCAATATAAAAAAAATCCTCCATAAGCAAAGGTCAAGTTTCTGAGGAGAGAGGAACTGAGAAGGGGAAGAAAAATTCTGACTGTGTTTGAATGGGTTTTTTTACCCAAAAGATGAGACAGCGCTGACCCTCAAAGTAATAGATATCTTCTTTATTAACTGAGAGAGTGTTTAATATTCCGGCCCCTATGCAAGAGCGCTGTATGCATTCCTATTTCTAAACAAATAATGTCTAATATTATGGCTTCAGAAAGAGATTTTTTGGCTGATGTATTATTTTAAAGACTCTTTCTGCTATTCTCTATTAAGAATTATAACATAGAGATGGCATGAAGCAATGGGAAGAAAATTGGGACTGACGTGAGTCAGATTCAAACTCATTTGTCCAGAGTGAGCACCACAACTCAATGTGTCAGTGCATGCTAGTTTCAAGGCCACAGCTCTGACTTCTCCATTTGTGTTTGAAAATCACTTATTAACACTTATTCTTCTTACTTTATTCTTTTCCAATTTTATTTTCCTTTTTTATTTTTAAACCAACAATTTCTTACATCTGTCAAAGGTTTTTCCCAAAACACCTAAATGTAACATCCAAGGCGTAAAACTGTGGGTTTAGAAGCCTGTCTAAAATGCCAGAGGGGATATAATAATCAAAACTGTACACGTGTCTAGTTAAAGGAGCCAATTAAGTAATGACATAGCGGGGGAGTCAGGATCAACACTGCCTGAGGAAAACCCATCTGAGAAACACACACACACACACTGACACAGGGCTGTCATAGCCGCGGGCTCTTTCACCTCTCACACACTCAGTGTGTCAATAGCAGCTTAGTTGCATAAACCTTATTTTGTGTGGCATTATAGGGAATATTATTATTAACATTATCACTTTTTACCTGGTGAATGTGTCATTGGAAATGTGTAATGGGCTTCTGGATGCCACAAAATGTTATAATGAAGTGTAAATGGGCAAAAATTGATATTTTTTCATGGAACTATAGAACCACTAATTTGTCTTATACACTACCATTGAGTAAGATTATAAATAAATAATAATAATACTTTTTTGCCATCAAGGATGCATTAAATTCAAAAGTGACAGTAAAGACATCATTTTACAAAATATTTATATTTCAAATAAATGTTCTGTTGAACTTTTTTTCATCAAATAATCCTGAAAAAAAATTGTTTGCACAAAACTGTTAAGCAGCACAACAGTTTTTAACATTGATAATAATAATAATAATAATAAATTTTTCTTGAGCACCAAATCAGCATATTAGGATGAGTTCTGAAGGATCATGTGACACTGAAGAAAGGAGTAATGATGCTGAAAATTCATCGTTGACATCACAGGAATAAATTACATTGTAAAAATATATTCAAATAGAAAACATTTTTTTTTAAACAGTCATATAATGTCATAATGTTGCTGAAACATGCTTTATGCAAGTTAATGAAAGTGCTTGATTTTTATGTGATGTTGTATTCTTAAAGGAATAGTTCACCCAAAAATGAAAATTCTGTCATTAATTACTCATCCTCATGTCATTCCAAACCCATATGACCTTCGCTCATCTTCAGAACACAAATTAATATATTTTTGATAAAATCCGAGAGCTTTCTGACCCTGCATAGACAGCAACGCAACTACTACAATCAAGGCCCAGAAAGGTAGTAAAGACGTCAATAAAATAGTCCATGTGGTTCAACCGTAATATTATGAAGCTACGAGAATACTTTTTGGCACAAAAAAATTAAAAACAATGACTTTATTCAACAATTTCTTCTCTTCTGTGTCGGTCTTCCACACGTGTTCACGAGAGTACCACAGCGCATGCATGTGCATTCCTCTGCTTGCATCCAGGTTCTACGTCAGAACGCCGGCTCCTGCGTCACGGGAGAGATGAAATTGTTGAATAAAGTTGTTATTTTTGTTTTCTTTGTGCACAAAAAGTATTCTCGTAGATTCATAAAATTTAAGGTTGAACCACTGATGTCACATGGACTATTTTAACAATGTCCTTACTACCTTTCTGAGCCTTGAATTTGTTAGTTCAGTTGCTGTCTATGCAGGGTCAGAAAGCTCTTGGATTTCATCCAAAATATCTTAATTTGTGTTCCGAAGATGTACAAAGGTCTTACAGGTTTGGAACGACATGAGTTTGAGTAATTAATGACAGAATTTTCATTTTTGGGTGAACTATCCCTTTAAACATTTCAGCAAGTGCATGTTCAATTCTCAGCATGGCCACAAGGGGCACTATAGCAGACATTAATGTTATCATTCTTCTTCAGTGGTCATTTTTCTGTCAGGTCAACAAGTATTGTCATGGAACAGCAACAGTTTGGAGAAAATCCTGCCGAGCAAGTAAAAGTTAGTTAAACTGTCAACATGTTTACAGACATTTGAAGGAAACTCTGTAACACCATTGAGTTCTAAGGTTCATCACGGCCACAGTAACACCAGAACAAGTTACGTATGTTCAAACATTAGTCTGTGTTGGTGTAATTGGTGTAACTCCTTGTCAGAGTTGATAAGTTATCCAATATGGCAGTTGTTATTACTATAATTACTACAGGGGGAATTTCATATAATTATTCTTCCAGTAAAATGGAACTGTTATTTTAGTCCATTTCTGTGCATCAAAGAGATGTTGACTCTCATCTTTCCCTCTGATACAGTGTCATTTTCTGGTTTTCCTATCTACACACGTCGCCTGCAAGGCTTTAAACCTGTCCATCACTCATCCCTGATATCAAATAATAACTATATCAAAGAAAAACAGATGAAGAAACCTGACGTAATCCAACCAACGGCTCTTTATTGAGTGTATGACGGCAAGATAACGAAACGATGGAGTAATACATCCTCTCGACCCGCTGACTCCCAGTCAGAACCTAATCCCTGACCCAGGCCTGTATCTCGGACTATATGGGAAAAGAATATTCCCAGTCTCGCTTGATCCTCCCTCCCATCCCTTTCCCCAGGGACTCATCTCTTGCAGCGCTGCAATTTAGAGCATTTCAGCCCTAGCTATGATCTTAATTAGCTACACCTCCATCCGATTTCTCTCTCTCATGCACTCCTTGCGTTCCTCCCTCCCTTTCTCTGTCTATCGCTCCCTCGCTCTCTCTAATTAAGCTTGGAGTGATCCTTGGCCGACGGCCTCCATGCAGGCGAAGAGAGACAGAGAGAATCTGTTGGCCAGGGATTACAACCTTAAGCTAGGGCCACATCACAGGCAATCATCTCCCCCACCACCATCACCCCCCTCCAACGTCCCCAAGTACCAGTGCAGCATCAGCCTATGTTGTCCATTAATTTGCTTTGTATATTAAGCAGCCCCTTAACTTGAGTCAAAGAGGATTTCCCACTCTCAGGCAGACGCTGTAATGAGAGATGTCAGAAAGAGGTGATTGGTTTTAGTGTCCGACACAAGCGAAGAGCCCTGCGTTTAGCGTGGCCTTCCACTCCCACTCGTGGCCTCGGGTTAACAGATGTTTTTGGATGCATTTCGACTCGAGAGGCAATTGAATTTATAGAGGGCCGAGTTATCGCTGCAAAAAAAGATGACTCTTAAGATAAAACTGTGTAATAAATCACTCAATCCCAATAACACTGTTCAGTGTAAATGAGGAGAAATCAGCTGCTAGTTAATTCATGCAAATGACTTTTTAACTAATGATATTTAATATGTAATAATGAAATGCACAAAGTAATATTGTAGGAAAACATTTTTTACAAAAATATTATCAATTTAATATGTTCAGTTGTATTCTTTGAAGTAGCTTGGAGCATGTAAATGTATGAATTTTGTAATTATTCAGCACAGTACAAGTACCAATAATTATTTGGACACTGTTGGACATTTAAAAATGTATGAATGTCATCTGAAATGCATTAGATAACAAAAGAGAAAAATGTAGCATTTGCCAACAAATAATAATAAAATATTAACTTTTCTGAGCAATTACTTTTAACCTGCAGGTATCAAGGTGATTTTTATTAGCTGTATGAAATCAGTTCTCCTCAAGTTCACACGGGTGTCCTAGCAGAGTAACCAGGTGGAGTTCATCACTATGAGTACATTTCACTCATTTTCACCAGTCAAAAGGTGTCCACATACTTCTTTAATTTTGAACAGTATTCTATTTTTGTTTAATCTAAACATTTTTTTAAATGTTTTGTTTTGCATGCATATGCAAGCTATTTTTTTAATGTGCAAGACTTATTACAATTTTAACTGTTTTCTGTTTTAGAATGTAATTTATTCCTTTGTTGCCAGCCATTACTCCAGTCTTCAGGATCATATGATTCTTCAGAAATCATTCTAATATGCTGATTGGTGCTTTTGTGTGTATGAATGCGCACACAAAAAGATATAGATATAGATATAGATATAGATATAGATATAGATATAGATATAGATATAGATATAAGCTGCTGTTCAAAAGTTTGGAACCTGTAAGATTGATAATGTTTTTTAAAGAAGTTTCTTATGCTCATCAAGGCTGCATTTATTTGATCAAAAATACAAATAATATTATTGTAATTTAAAATAATGGTTTACTATTTTAATATACTTTAAAATATAACTTATTCCTGTGATGCAATGCTGAAATGTCAGCATCAATATTCCAGTCTTCAGTGTCACATGATACTTCAGAAATCATTCTGACTTCTTAATAATATGGTGATGTTGTTATAATATAATAAATGCTGTTCTTTTTAACTTTTTATTCATTAAAGAATACTGAAAAAGTATAGAGGTTTCAAAAAAAAAAAAGATTATACTGAAAATAAATCAGCATATTGTAATATTGTAATAATAAAAGAGCTCATCAAATGTAAAAAAAACTGTAACTTGAATGCTATGTAAGTCGCTTTGGATAAAAGCGTCTGCTAAATGCATAAATGTAAATGTAAATGTAAATATTGTTAATAAATCAGAATGATTTCTGAAGGATCATGTGACACTGAAGACTGGAGTAATGGCTGATGAAAATTCAGCTTTGCATCACAGGAATAAATTATAATTTAATGGATATTAAAATAAAAACTTATTTTAAATTGTAATAATTTAGTTGTAATAATTTTACAGTATTACTGTTTCTTCTGTATTTTTGATCAAATAAATGCAGCCTTGATGAGCATTAAAAACATCTTTAAAAAAAAACATAAAAAAATCTTACTGATTGCAAACTTTTGAACAACAGTGTAGATATAGATATAGATAGATATAGAATGTATGTATGTATAAATAAGCATACACACACACACACACGCACACACACACATATGTCTGTAAGATTTTTTTTCAATTCACCTGCTACTTGAATGTGTTGCCAAAAGTTAATTATGGACCCTGGTACACAGTATATTTTTTTTGTAAAGCCTGGCCTCTCTCCCTCTCTTTCGATTCCTTTTCTTCCTTACTCACTCTCTCGCTCTTACGATGAAAGTGCAGTAGCCGCTGGTTCCACTCTTACCGAGAGGCAGGCCAGTGATTAGTGGGGCGGAAGGCCAGCGCAGCCCCTTTCATTTGGGCCCGGGTGGGGGGGACCGGCGAGGGGAGGGCCACGGCGGTGTATCTGTGGCTGACAATGGCGATTACCTTCCCCTTTATCTGGCCAAAAGAAGGGGCTTTGAGAGAGCAATCTGAGGAGTGGAGGAAATGGCACGACACGGGATTAGCCACACAACAGGATGGTAAATTAAATGTTGGAGATGAAAGAATGAGCTCTGACATGCATCAATAGAGAGCATTGGCTGCATTCTAATAATGCAGAGGAGAGAAATACCTGCAGAGATTAGTAAAGGGGGAAAGGGAGAGGGTGAGAGAAAGAACGACACAGAGAGAGGATATGAAATCAAATGAATGGCCGACCATAGCCGTGAGGTTAACTGTGTGCACATGTGTGTGTGCATTTACATTAGTGTGTCCCTGTGATCAAAGATCACGCACAAACATACTGTTATATCATGCAAAAGGTTTCTGAATGAAGTATACGGTGAGAATTTGAGGATTGTGCATAAGCTGTCTGAGTGAACTTCATTCAGCTTTCATTTCTCTACAGCCAGTGCACAGCCAACACGCACACCCTTTTCCATTAAGAGGGTGCCACTGATGGTGCTGGAGCCCAATCTGGAAGCGTTCCCAATGTCTCTACCCAAGATGAGGAAAAATTTACATCCTGATTGACCAGTACTGTTATGACAGGTGGGATATTGTC
Source organism: Spinibarbus caldwelli (assembly GCA_039654775.1). Classification (NCBI taxonomy): domain Eukaryota; kingdom Metazoa; phylum Chordata; class Actinopteri; order Cypriniformes; family Cyprinidae; genus Spinibarbus; species Spinibarbus caldwelli. The sequence goes on from CM077251.1 coordinate 23,512,160, forward strand.
CTTTTCTTACCATGTTCATTTTAAAAATGACAACTACAACTCAAAATTTGAAGCAAATTTAAATGATACAAACCTACAACAAATCAGAATCCAAATGGCAGATGTACTATTCCTGTATTTGATATAATATCACCTGAAATAAAATTATTATTATTATTAGTAGTAGTAGTAGTAGTATTTTTTCAAATATCATAAATTATTCATTCATAAATATCAGGGTTTTCAGGGAATGCACCACTTGTCATTTTACAACTTGAATTGACCTTGCTTTGTCATAAAAAGTTCAATTTACAAGACTTATTGACCTTGACAGTAATGAGGGTCTACAGGGGTCCTCTCTATGATGTCAGTTTCTGCTTTGTTCCTTTTTTGAATGTTTTTGCATTTTAGTTGCATAGCATGAATTTGGTGCATCACACAAATGATTTTACTCACAAATGTTTGGTTAAATTTTATTTTAAGGTGTCCTTGTTACAATGTAATTATGCATTTAAGTACTGAGTAATATTAATTAACTACATGTACTTACTATATGGTTTGGTTTAGGGTTACTTGCATATGATTATGCTTAATTTATTGTTATTATAATAGTAAGTACATGTAACGTGTAACAAGGATACCTTAAAATAAACTGTTACCAAATGTTTTTCAAGTAGTAATAAGCAGTGAAGCAGTTTCATAAAAGATTATGGCAGACTATCAAAAATGTACTTTACTTTTTTCCTTCATCTTACATCAGGACAGTTGCATCACCCTGACTTTTCATAGAAGAGATATCCATGTTAGAAAAAAAAGTCATTGAACGAAATATTATTTGTCTGAATTGATTACTATGAATTTTATTCATCACAGGCTCATTGAAAAAACACGCCTCTACCCGGGGATGAGCAGTATTTCAAATACATGTATTTAAAATACGTATTTAAAATACAAAATACTATTTTGTATTTTGTATTTAAATACCTTTGAAAAACATCAAATGTATTTTGTATTTAAATACATTTAATCTTAGTATTTTTGTATTTTCAAAATACATAAAATACTTTTTGCCAATCAACCTCTTTATTAGACTGCTATAAGTTCCTGTATCAACTAGTTCAGACATGCCACTTTCATGCATCTGAGCTGCAGCTGTATGACTCCTTCTAAAATTGGATAATTAAATTTTCTGGATTCCTGTAAGGAAATAAGGAATAATACTGCCTTCGTGTGCTATCAAAATGTCCTATTTCCAATTTCAGAAGTCTTGATTACAAGCTTGTCGCATTCAAGAAAGAATAGGAATCACGGAGGATGCCAGGTTTCCTAGGAAAATCTTATTAAAGCCAAAATCTTAGATATTTAAAATATTTAATTTTGAATAAAATGTAGCATCCCAATTGTTGACAACTATATCATCATTCACAGTGCTATCATTACAGTTAGCTTGTTGATAATTCTGGATTTTCAGTCAAATATATGCTGTTTTGCTGTGTATAAACCATACAAAATGCTTGAAATGGTTATTGCACTACTATGTGCATGACTTGTTAGTCAGTCTTGTTAGGTTTTTTTGTTTTTGGTTGGTTGAATTTTGGTTTTATCAACTAGCTAGTCAAATATGTTCATTAAACTTTAATTATTACTGGTTGCTATGGCAATATGACAATATATATGTTGGCGATGATATAAAGCGTAAATTGATTGAACTTTTTCTATATCATTTATATATCATTGTGGTATGCAAATATATGATGCTTTTAGTGGGCAGGAGCTATTGACACGTCAGAAACATGGATAAATGAGTTATAAGCAGCATTCTGTGTGTGTGTACCTCAAGACAAAGATAATTATAATGCTAATAATAAAGATATAATGTTCAAAAAATTGTTCTAATTGCATACTCACACTAGGCACAGTTGCCTTGTACTAAAGCCCAAGCGCGGTTGTCCTTTCGCTAACAGACAGATATCACAGGATTATTACAGTTAATGGTTAATGGTGGAATTTTCAGCTTTACTCACAAACTACAATACCTGATCATCAATAAGATGAGAACCAGACCTATTATGAATCTAAATGTACTCGAAATTAAATTAATTGAAAAGTGTGATATCCAAGTAGTAATAAAGATTTTTGCCAGGGCATGGTTAAACAAACCGCACTGGAAACGTTACAGAGCAGTCACACTTGTGAAATGAACTGGACTTTGGGGGTCAATCGCACTCAGAGCATGGATCAGAGCCCCTAGTGTGAGTACATCCTAAATCTAAGTGAATACCTAGATTACATATCTACATTGTTATGGCCTGAAAACACTTTTACCATAGTGCATAATTTCAGCATAACTCACTGGACATGTCACTTTGAAAGTGTCGCAATGTAATATCATTCTGCAGAAATATCGCCACAAGTGCATTTTTCCAATAAGCCTGGGTTGATTTCATTTAACTGATGACCACTGGACCAAAAGCAGCCTGTGATCATATAAAGATTCGGATTTAAATCATTTAAAAACTATATTATCAAAACTATGTTTGTGTGTCCGCAGGTTATGTAGTAACCTCTCAAGTCAGTGGAAACATGGACTGGTTCCTGAAGAGATTCTGCAATTGCCAAAGCTGAGCACCTGATCTGGTATAAAACAGATGTTTTCAAGACAGCGACAGACCTTTTCTTTCAACGTATGTCAGAGTGCAACAAAAAAGAAAAATACGTAGGGCAGAGACTTGGTTCAATGCATTAGTTGATGACTGGATATTGAGATGTGGGCGTTGCACTCAAAAATAGAGGTGGGTGAATGCAAGCTTGCAGGGATGGGACTACTTAATTAGACTAAATTAGAGATGTCCTGCAAATGTCACCAGAAGTTTCAGTTATGACATTTTAATTTAAAAAAAAAAGAAAAGAAACATATGCACAGATCAACGTGTTTAGAAAATAGATACAATGAATTTCTATTTCATGTCGACTTAAAAATGTAAAAGGTATTTTGTTTTTAAAATCATTAAAACTTTTTTTTGTAAGAACAACAAATCTAATTCCATGATCCCATTGCAAATGACACTGTCATCTCCCAAGAGCATTATAAACCAAGCATGTGTTTCACAAACCAGTACAAGCACACATGAAACATCCCAATCCAGGGTTTGATGCAGCTACTGCTGAAAAAAAGCATCCACCACATAAACACCCTCATTAGTTCTTCTCTCTTGACTGACAGGTATTAGCTGTGGAGAAAGAACGAGAGGAAAACAGAGGAAGAGGCGAGAGGATGAATATGGTAAGAGATGACGGTATTCATGACAGAGAGACAGAGATATGACAGACAGGCGAGTGAATGTGCAGGAAAAGAGAGATGATTCTATCAAAGTGATGCTTTATCAGTGTTATTAACCCAGCCAGTCAGCAAGATGAAGAGGGTTTGAGCTTAAGCCCTGCAACAATAGTGCGGAACAAAGGCACTCTTATGGGCCCTATCAGAGACAAATATCAAATCAGCTCTCTCAGAATGATCCTGCCCAGCAGAAGCGGAGGTTTGCTGAACCTGTGGCCCCAGTCTCACACACCTCCATGCATACATACAGGCTGATAAGGAAGCACTTACACACACACCCCCAAATACATGCTGATAAGGGAACATTTCTTTCTCCACCAAACAGTGACACATCCCTCGTTTCATTCCTTTTCATATTGCAGTGCAGTGTGTCTCTGTCTCTTAGCACAATGCAGTGAATATGAAAGGAATTCTACAAAGCTGATATGGAATGCTAGAAAATGAGATGTCAGAAAAACTCAGAGACATGAACAGTCCCGTCTGAATAAGCGGTGATGGGTCTGAAGACTTTGAAATATTTCCTATATGTATGTTATGGAGACGCTGTGCAATTATGCATAGAAATTGCCTTATGAAACAGATCGTTCTGGCTATGATTGGATGAGCCACATTTGAAATGGTAAAACTAAAAAGTTATTAAATAGCCAGTGATGCACATCGATTGAATTATATATTAAAGTCTAAATTTTGTCTACTGTCACTAGGATAATGAGGTAAAGTATCTCGTGGAAGAGTTGTTTTATAGTAACTATTAACTTTTATAAATGTTGAACATGAACATGATACATTAATTTTATTTATTTATTTTTTTATTTTTTGGCCAAAGGAAACAAAAGGAAATTTATCAAGAATATTTATTCAGTTTAGACAGACTGGTTTTACCAGAATATTGCAGTTTTAACATTAATTTTTCTTTAATGTATTTATTTTTTTATTTGTTTCTTTTTTTTTTGCTAAACATTTAACTGAATTTAATTTTACCCACAACATGAACATTCGTGTCTTTTGTCATAATGCTATTGCCACCTTTTTATAAAAGGATTAAGTCACTCAAATTTGTGTTAAAGTGATATGAAGATTTTTTTTTTTTTAAGAAATTCATAATTTTATTCAGCAAATATGCACTGAATTAATCAAAAACGACAGTAAAGACTTACATTGTTACAAAAAAATTCATTAATTATTTTACTTTGAACTTTCTATTTATCAAAGAATCCTGAAAAAAATGGTGGTTTCCTGAAAAATATTGGTTTTGAACACTGATAATAATGATAAATGTTACTTGAGCACCAAATTAGTATATAATCGTGTGACACTAAAGACTGGAGCAATGGCTGCTGAAAATTTAGATTTTAAAATAGAAAACAGTTATTTTTAAACTGTAATAATATTTCACAATATTCCTGTTTTAATATATTTTTAATCAAGTAAATGCAGCTTTGATGAGCACAAAAGACTTTAAAAATCTATAAAATCTATCAAAAATAAATAAAATAAAATAAAATAAAAACAAAATATCTACTATAGAAACGAATAGAAAAAAATTATACTTGCAATTCATTTAAATATTTAGCAAACAAAAAAAGTTAGATACATTAAAGAAAAATTAATTTAAAAAAATCTCATTACTTTTTAATTTAGCCAAAGATCTGTTTTTAGAGTACTGGCTTGCATTCCTTGGCTGCAGTATTCTGGCAAAACCAATCTGTCTAAATTGAAAAAAATGTTCTTGATAAATTTGAAAAAAAAAAAAAAAAAGAAAAAGAAAGAATCATTCTGTGAATGTGTCATACAGTGTTTGATACCAACTGTTTGTTTCCTAGTGCGGTTAAACAAAGTAGGAGTGGAGGCACATGTCTGTTTTTGTCAGAGGACAATTCAGTCAACACTCACGCCAACACGCAGCTGCTCAAAACTATTTCCGCTCCTTCGGTGGCATGAAAAATCACCTCATCCGAGCAGCCTCTCTCACCGCTCCTGAGAGCCAAGCCACACACGGTCACCTTTGAACTCTCAGAGACAAAACCTCACGCTCCCTCTCCTCGCCATATGGCTGAGGACTCCAAGTAAAACGTCCTTGTGCCGAATGGCACTTGGCAGAGAGCGAAAGACACCAGCAATTTCATTATCCCACAATGACAGGCTAATTATTGTGTTTGTTTGCCACAAATCACTGTACAACAGACAGCATGTCCGTGTACTGTTTTCGGCATCTTAATTACTTCTTCTCGTCCATCCCTTCTTCGCTCTGTTGCTTTGCCGCTGCTGTTTGTTTGCATATAAAAGGCAGTAGCTAATTGTCTGGTCTATAAATATTCGGTGTGCAATTAGCAGGCTGGCCTGCCTTTACTGAGTGTTATCACCCCAGCGTTTGGAGCACTGAGAGAGCCATGCGCTCAATTCCCCGTATCTAATGGCAGTTTGATAGCGGCAAAAGGCCCTTTTGTTTTCCGGAACAAACAACAGCCTGATGTTGCCCTTTCTGAAGTCTCCTAGTTCATGCTGTTTACTCTGCAAAACGCATGTAGAGACATTTTCAGTGGGAAATTGTGCTTGACTGAGAGCGGCTTGTTCAACACAGGTAGCTGAGCTTCAAGGTGAAGGGTCCGTAAAGCTTGTACAGTGACTAGCAAAGTCTTCCTGAGGTATAGTTTGTGTTTTTCATTTGTGTGTGCGCTTTGATGGCCCTTGTAATTTCATTATGCTTGTTTCTCAACAGTTTTGAAGAAAACTATCTAGAGAGGCTTAAAGTGCACTACAGACTACAAGATAAATGCGATTCTAGTTGGTGTTTCCATTTGGGCAGCTTGGCATGGTTTATTTACAAACTGTTTTAGTGGATTTCTCAGCACAGTTAGCTAATGCCTGTAGTGATGTGATGATGGTTTTTCAGTACACTCAGTACAAGTCAGTAAAAATAGGGGCAAATGTATGTTAATATAAAGGATTTTTCTTTATCCATTTTTGGGTGTTTTACCCATATTTTGAACTATATGCATTACATTGTGTTGTGTTTAAGGTTAAAGGAAAGGTTAGTAAACTTAACAGATAATGTTCTGACAGAAAATTACAAGTACTATTTCTGTATAGTACAGTATTTTTCTACACTTCGTTTGGAGTCAGTTTAATGTTTTTCAAATTAAAAAGTATTTTTCTTTACTGTATCTAACTTTGGTGTCTTTTGTCATATTGCTGTTGCCATGTAAAAGGATTAAGTCACTCTGGAATTGGGAACCGCTGATGTAACCTGTTGTAGTAATGTTGTCTCTGGTATTCTGGTCTGTGAGCGTAGGCGGGACGTTCGCTTTCAGTGCTATCAGGCTAAAGTTAGCATTTTCTAAGCTCTCCTACTGCACCTTTAACAGATAATGTTCTGACAGAAAATTACCCATACATTTCTGTTTTTCTATGGATTTATTTTTCTTACAGTGTATAGTAAAGTATTTTTCTACACTTCATTTGGGATTGGTAAGATATTTTAATGTTTTGAAAGAATTCTCTTAAACAAACTTACAAAGCTGCAATTTATATATATATATACATATATTATTTAATTAATTTTACATTTTCAGTGACTTTTCAGAAATTATTCTAATTTGCTGATTTGGTGCTCAAGTAACATTTCTTCAAATCAAATGCAGACTTAATGAGCACAAGAGAAAAATCGATTTTACAAACATGTCAAATAAATAAATACATTTTAAAAATCTGCTGTAGAAAAAATAATAGTTGCAATTCAGTTAAATGTTTAGCAAATACTAAAAAATAAAGTTAGATACATTAAAGAAAAATGAATTTTACAAATGCTTGTGTTTAGGGTTAAAGGAAAGGTCAGTAAACTTAACAGATAATGTTCTGACAGAAAATTACCCATACCATTTCTATTTTTGTATGGATTTATTTTTCTTACAGTGTATAGTACAGTATATATAGATAGATAGATAGATAGATAGATAGATAGATAGATAGATAGATAGATAGATAGATAGATAGATAGATAGATATTTTTTAATTTTACATTTTAAGCAACTTCAGAAATTATTCTAATTTGCTGATTTGGTGCTCAAGTAATATTTCTTATTATTATCAATGTTGAAAACTTTTTTGCAGCTTAATATTCTTGCGGAAACTGATATTTTTTCATGAAATGTTCAAAAGAACAGTATTTATTTAAAACAGAAGTCTTTTGTAACATTATAAATGTTTTTACTGTCACTTTTGATCAATTCAATGTGGCCTTGCTGATTATAATTATTAATTTCTTTCAATAAACAAACAAACAAAAAAAACGTACTGACCTCAAACCATTAAAGTCATATATGTCAACATACTATTCACATAATATTATGTCAATAATTGCCCTTTGTAGCTAGTTGGAACTTTTACCTTTTACATGATATAATTACTCTCCATAACTGGTCACTCCAGTGTTTACCCTACAATATCATGCCGTCACCAGCTATTGCATCACTGAGGTTAACGTATTCTAATCCTGATTTCATAGCACCACAGTGGAAAAAGAAACCGCAAACATGCCAACTGCCCTGGAAATGCAACAGCCTGGTTTCCGTTTGGCCTGATGGAGGAAAAGAGTCTATTATGGTTGTGCTATAATACAATAACACACAATACAACAAACACACACTCTGTAAAAAGTGAACATGTGCTGTTGTGACCTAAAAGAAATGTTTTTCTATCACTGTTTGTGGCATGATGTCGATTACCACAAAAAATAATATTCATGGTTACATTAAAAGCCTTATAAATAAACCAGGATAGCATTCTAGAGAGTTTAAAGCAGTTGTGTAAACTTAAAAAAAAAAAAAAAAAGTTTTCATTTTAATAATTTTTTTTAGTAAATATCAATGTGTTATTTGAACTCTAACTTTACAGCTCAAACAATAAATAAGTCTTAATTGTTGTCTTTTCTATATGAATAATTTCTAGTTATGCATTAATGATAAACCCCACTCATTTTAATATATGTGGAGAGTAGCACTTTTGACATCTAAAGCTTATCATCTGGGAGAGAAGCAACAGATTATATAAAAGAGAAAAACAGTAAGAGATGGGAGAGTGAGAATATACCTTAAAGGGCAGTTTAGTGCAAGAGAACGTCTCGGTTACATATGTAACCCTCGTTCCCTGAAGGAGGGAACGGAGACGTTATGTCATAGGTGACTGAAGTAAATGGGATCTCGCCAGAGAGCCCAATCACCTTCGAGTGTTAACAAAACAAGCCAATGACAGCTGGCGTGCGTGCTTTGCATCGCACACCCCACCCCGCAGCGCGGGTATAAAAGGAAAGCGTGTGCAGACGCACATCAGTTTTTCGTTGAGGAGCCGAGACGGTGTGCCTCGGCCGTACAGCAGTGGTACAGCAACTGTGGCGACGGTACGTAACGTCTCCGTTCCCTCCTTCAGGGAACGAGGCTTACATACGTAACCGAGACAATCCCCTTCAGTCAGTCACGTTTGACGTTACGTCATAGTGACTGACGTAAATGGGATCCCTATGAAAACGCCACTATTGCTGACCCCCTCCAGTGCCCTGTGGAAGATAGGACAGGGCTTAGGCAGAGATGAGAGCCACTGCCCAAGTAGGGGAATGCGACAGAAGCCACATCCTGCATAAAGGAGGTACTATGTGGAGATTACACATATGGACTGGCCAAGGGCAGTACTACATATGGAAATCTCTGAGGTATACTCAGCCAGCCTGGCGTGAGATCAATACACAGCAGAGATGGTAGAAGTCTCTGCCAGGGAAAGACATGAGGGGAGCCGCACCGTGGAAGAACACACATGTGGGATCACCCGAAGATGGAATCACTACACACGGGTACCTAGCCCAGCACAAGGGCTGACCTTGGGCATACACACAAGTGCTGGATCTGGCATCTGGCACTCCGCCACGTCTGACCGCCGAGGGTGCGGGAGGAACTTCAACAGGGTTCGCCAAAGGGGAACTGAACTGAGAAGCAATATAAGCGGGGAATAAGAGGGGAATAAGAGGGGAATGGCGCAGCAAGAGTGATCGACACCGAGTGGGCCCGGTGTTACTGGCCACCTAAGGCAAGAACATGAGAGGACACAGGCTCTACACGGAGATTATAGAATCTCGCAAACGTGTTAGGCGTCACCCAGCCAGCAGCTCTACAGATGTCTGCTATCAAGGCGCCCCGCGCCAAAGCCCAAGAAGATGCCACGCCTCTCATAGAGTGTGCTCTCACTCCGAGGGGGCATGGTAAACGTTAGGCTTGGTATGCCAAGACTATAGCCTCCACTATCCAGTGGGTAAGTCTTTGTTTGGAGACAGCCTTTCCCTTCTGCTGTCCTCCAAAGCAGACGAAGAGCTGGTCGGAAGTCCTGAAGCTCTGCATGCGGTGGCAACAGATGCTTCAATGGCAGAAGCATCTGTTGATACAACAACATGCCTAGACACTTGCACTAGGGGAACTCCTGCCTGAAGAAAAGCAAGATCCGACCACGGGCTGAAGGTCTGACGGCAGGACGGAGTGACTAAGACCGGGTACGTGCCGCGTCACCATGCCCATCTCGTGAAGCCAACGCTGAAGCGGTCTCATATGAATCAAACCGAGCGGCGTGACAGCGGCTGCGAATGCCATATGCCCCAGGAGTCTCTGAAACTGTTTCAGTGGAACTGCCCTCTTGCGCTGGAAAGACTCCATGCAGTTCAGCATCGACTGAGCACGCTCTACTGAGAGACGTACTGTGAGGTTGACCGAGTCCAACTCCATGCCGAGAAAAGAGATCCTCTGCACAGGGGAGAGTTTGTTCTTTTCCCAGTTGACCCGAAGCCCCAATCGGCTGAGGTGGCTGAGCACCGTGTCCCTGTGTTCGCACAACTGTGCTCAAGACTGAGCCAGTATGAGCCAGTCGCCGAGGTAGTTGAGAATGTGAATGCCTGCTTCCCTTAATGGAACAAGGGCTGCCTCCACGACCTTGGTGAAGACACGAGGCGACAGGGACAGCCCAAAGGGGAGGACCTTGTACTTATATGCTCGCCCTACGAACACAAAGAAAGAAACGGTCTGTGTCGAGGGAGGATCAAGACACGAAAGTACGCGTCCTTCAGGTCGATCGCTGCGAACCAATCGAAAGGACGGATGTATTGAAAGATGCGTTTCTGCGTCAACATCCTGAACGGGAGCTTGTGAAGGGCCCGGTTCAGAACGCGCAGGTCCAAGATTGGTCGTAACCCACTGCCTTTCTTGGGTTCGATGAAGTAAGGACTGTAAAACCCTGACCTCTTTCATGTCTGACCCAGGGCCCGCGCCGTGACTTTCGTTGCCCTTAGGGCGAGGTCCGTCGCTGTGCGCAGTTCCTGCAACACACCTGGGTCAGCACCACCCTCGTGCAACTGCTTTAACGCCTTGGCCTGGTGGACTTCCAGCAGCACTGTAAGGCTTGGCCGTTAGAGCGGACGAGAACTTACAGGCCCTGGACGGAAGGCATGGATTACCCCTCCAGGCGGCAGCGCTCTGCGGGCAGAGTTGCATGGCAATAGCGTTCGACTGGGGGGATCTCCACATACCCTTGGGCCGCCCCACCGTTGAGGGTGGTGAGGACGAAGGAGGCTCCAGGCCTGTTTCGGGCAGAAAACAGTGCCCTCCAAGACCTAGTCACCTCCTCATGCACCTCCGGGAAGAATGGAACTGGAGATAGCATAGCTGTCTGCGATCGGCGCGCGCCCCCAGGAACCAGTCGTCCAGCCTCGAGCGTTCGGGAGAAGGAGGAGGTCTCCAGTGCAGCCTGACGCTCTCGGCGGCCTGGGAAAGCATAGCAGTCAGCTCTGGATCTGACTCGGGCAATGCCACTCTTCCTGACGGAGGCAGCGCAGCCGAATCGTCATCTCTAGAGCCTAGCTCACCCTCCGATGCAGCAATCGACATCCTGTAATCCGCTGGCGCTCCGAACGAGATGCTGGGCCCCGCCCTGTCCGAGGATCCAGCGAACTCGTCTGGAAACACCAGATGGTGTGATGTGCTGGAGGAATAAGAGACCCGCGGAGACACACTCGACGGGGAAGCTCTCACCGTGATCCTCAGATCACCCTGACCATAAGCCGAAGTAGCCCTCCAAGAGACGGAACTAGAACTAGAACGGGGCATGGCGAGGGGGATACTCCCTCGTTTCACGAGGAGGTATCTGGACCGCAACATCGCGATGGTCATGTTCCCGCTATGAGAACATGACTCATCCATGAGCGCTGCTTCAGCGTGCTGAAAGCCCAAGCACGAGACACAGCGATCTTGACCGTCAGATGAAGCCAGGAAACGACCACATCCAGAAACACACAAGCGGGAAGCCATCTTTAAAAAGACGCCAATCGCTCGTGGAGCTCTTTTAGATTTGCTCTTTTAGAAAATAAAGTGTTGAAGCGCCCAGGAGGGGTCGCTGCGCGACCCAGTTTGATGAGCTGCAGCACGCTGTCCAACCCGGAAGAAGCAGCAGCACTGGATCGGCAACCCCCACTGACACGCCGTAACGCCAACACACTCGCTGTCTGTAGACACTCTCTTCAGTGATTGCACAAGCAGGAAGGCTCGGCTCCGAAGCGAAAAGCTGATGTGCATCTGCACACGCTCTCCTTTTATACCCGCGCTGCAAGTTAACACTCAAAGTTGATTGGGCTCTCTGGCGAGGTCCCATTTACATCAGTCACTATGACGTAACGTCGAAAGTGACTGACTGAAGGGGAAAGAGGGTCTCTTCACGGATGAATGCTGCTCAGCTTGACCTGTTAAAGTGAAGACATGAAGTCTTTCATCTACTTTTATCTACCCTAAGCATGACTCTTCACAGAGCAAATGAACCTGTCCACGCACACACACACACACACTCCACTTTTACACACTGCTCTGTTAGCAATGAAGTGTGAAGAAATTACACAGTCTGGGAAAATCTGGACCATCTTAGACAAACAGCAGCTCCAATTTTTTGATGATTTCTTTGACTTCAAGAGGAAGATAATAAAAGTGACTGAAGGTCGTTGAGAAACCTACATTGAAACGGTAGCTTGCCAGGCTTGAGAGTTTGTGACTGAATGAACAGTGAGCTCAAGCACATCTCACATAATACATTTCAAAAACATTTAAGCATTTAATTAAAAATAGTTAAATTAAATATTAAATACTCAAATCAGTGACTCTATATATGTATATAAACGGTGCCGTTCAAAAGTTTGGGATCAGTAAGGTTTTTAATGATTTTTTTTTTTTTTTAATTCCTTATGCTCATCAAGGCTGCATTTATTTGATAAAAATTTTTGTGAAATATTACTGCAATTTAAAATAAGAGTTTTCTGTTTTAATGTACTTTACAATATAATTTATTCCTGTGAAGCAAAGCTGAATTTTCATCATCATTACTCCAGTCTTCGGGGTCACGTGATCCTTCAGAAATCATTCTAATATGCTGATTTATAATCAATGTTGGAAACAGTTGTGCTGCTTAATATTTTTTGGGTCCTGTGATATTTTTTTCAGGATTCTTTGATAAATAAAAAGTTAAAAAGAACAGTGTTTATCCAAAATAGAAATTTTGTGTTACAACACTACTATTTAAAAGTTTTGGGTAAGTAAATTTTTTTTCTTTTTTTTTTTTTTTAAGAAATGAATACTTTTATTCAGCAAGAATGTGTTAAATGGATAAAAAAATGATAGTAAAAACTTTATTATTGTTAGAAAAGATTTCTATTTTGAATAAATGCTGTTCTATTTAACTTTTTATTCATCAAAGAATCAAAGCCTATCTCAGGTTGCAAAAAAAAATATTAAGCAGCACAACAGTTTCAACACTGAAAATAAATCTGCATATTAAAACGATTTCTGAAGGATCGTGTGACACTGAAGACTGGAGTAATGGCTGATGAAAATTCAGTACTGCGTCACAGAAATAAATTATATTTTAAGTATATCAAAATAGGAAACCAATATTAGAAATTGCAATAATATTTCACAATATTACTGTTTTTTCTGTATTTTTGATCAAATGAATACAGCCTTGATGAGCACTCCATTAAAAAGCATTAAAAATCTTACTGATCCCAAACTTTTGAATGCCAGTGTACATATGCATGAAATGTGCAAATAAACTGATTAAACTCAATATGAATCAGTTAGAGCATTCAAAGAAAGCTGTTTGATTATTGCCTCATTTTGCTCAGCTATAAGGCTGCAGTATGGCATTAAAAACAGTGCTGTATCATTCTGCTACACGCTAATGAAAAAGTAGCTCTTTACTGGAAAAACTACTCTAACAGCTGAGCTTCTGTCACGCTACTGTGTTAGTAGAATCGCTACTTTTCGTCAGTCACTCCCCCAACACTTGTGATATTCGTTGCTGAACCAAACATTAGAGAGGACAGTCAGAAAAAAACTAAAAAAAACAGAGATGTCAAACTAGAGGTAAAGATACACCAAAGGCATTTTGGAGAAGGCTTCTGGTTCCAAAGACTTGTGGGAGCGGGGCGGGTGAAGAAGAGGACTATGGGTAAGGGCAGCGGATGAGGGAGTTTGCTAATTAGACTGGCTGTGATCCTCTGGTCTGGGGGAAAGACAGAGGAAGAGCTAGTTGTTTGGACTTCTAAAGTCACATGAAAGGTGCGGTAAAGGATGACTGTACTCTAATAAGATTATTAAGTAGCTTAATTTACGAGTGGTGGCACATATCAGTGGCCACTCGGGCTCCATATTACAGGCTGGTGGAGAGATTAGCCTCAGTCGTCAGTAACCAAAACATGATTACCCAGCAGAACAGAAGTCTGCCTGCCTCACAGGGTCCTGACAGAGTCCAAGACACTTGGATTAAGAAAACAGGGTGCGTGCGCTAATCATCAATGACACCACAGATACCAAAAAGTTGAGCAGTGGATAGTGTTAGAAAGTGGGACACTTCTCCAAACAAAATCTAGAGGGACAGCTGCATAACAATAAGAAAATGTATTTAACTGTATAATTACTAAATAATAACTATGTAGTTAATATGTAATTACTGTGCTATTAATGTATGTTGGGTTACACTTTGTGTCCTTGTTACAAGTACTGAGTAATATTAATTAACTACATGTACTTACTATATGGTTAGGGTTAGGATTAGGGTTGCTTGCATGTAATTATACATAATTTATTGTTATTATAATAGTAAGTACATGTAACATGTAACAAGGACACCTTAAAATAAAGTGTTACCGTATGTTGTTGTGAATTTCAAAACCTATTCGTTAAGCAGTAAGCAGTGTTCATAATAACACCCCAAAAATATAAAGGTGGATGTCATGCAGTAATGATATAAAATCTTCAGATATTTACAATGTCAGTTTCTCGTTTCTCATTTCTTGTTCAATTCCAGTTGGGTCACACTTTAGTTTAGGAATCAATTCTCACTATTAACTAACTATTAACTATGACTTTTGCCTCAGTAAACTCGTAATTTGCTGATTATTAATAGTTATAAGTGGGTCAGATAAAGGGATCTAAAGTATGGTCATGCAGAATAAGGCATTAATATGTGCTTTATAAGTACTAATAAACAGCCAATATGCTAGTAATATGCTAATAATAAGCAACTAGTTAATAGTGAGAACTAGTCTTTAAAATAAAGTGTTACCCAGTGTTGTTTTAGCAACAGCACGTGTAAACTTCTGTGTGCAAAACAATTAGATTCTCTGTTTGTACGGCATATCTGTATATTTTCAAACAAAATATCAGACAGTACCATTTTTATTAATATACTTTAATGTTGCGAACACATCTGAAAAGGCGTACCTAATTATTTTTTTAAATTACGGTAAAAGTCATTTTACCGTTACACCCCTAATGATGACACTTCAAGAAGGCCAACATAATAAAATGTGTAAATGACACTTTACGCTTTAGGTTCCATTATTGCATTTTGTTAACATTAGTTAACTACATTAGTTAACATAAACTAATAATGAAAAAATATTTCTAAAGCATGTACTAATAGTAGTTAATGTCAATTACACTTTATTTTAAGGTGTCCTTGTTACAGTATAATGATACATTTAAGTACTGAGTAATATTAATTAACTACATATACTTACTATATATTTAGGGTTAGGGTTAGGGTTTGGTTTAAGGTTATTTGCATGTAATTATGATTAATTTATTGTTATTACTATAGTATGTGCATGTAACGTGTAACAAGAACACAGTAAAATAAAGTGTTACCCATTCATTTCTTCTTCTTTTTTTAATACACTATTAAAATCAAAAGTTGAATATTTTAGTATTATTTAATGAACTTGGCTGACATGGACTAACAATGAACAGTTGCATTTTTATGAATACTCCATTAATAAATACTCCAAAAACTGTGATGCTAATTGTTAATTAATCTTAGTTAATGCATTAACTAATGATAAATAATGAGACCGTATTATTAAGTGTGACCAATGTGTCTTCTATCAAGATAAGTCAAAATATTTCCAGTCTATCCAAAGGTCGCTGGCCTCTCTTGTCCTTCTCTAAAACAAGGGCATCAATAGCATGGGCTTCTTGTTCTTTGACTGATGTTTGTAAATCACTCAGCTATCTCTACCTAACCAGAAGGCAAATAGCCTGTTTACCCTTGAAAGCCAGTAACTTTTACATTTCCTGTTGGCGTGCCACCTCTGCGGGCCCATTATCCAACATGACTATGCAGACACATGGACCAGTAATGAGATGCGTTGAGTCAACATGTCCTGCCGTCCAAACACTGCTGGCTGGTTCAACCCAACACTCAAATTCTTCTGTCTCCTGTAGGGACATCCCATATATGCATACCTCTTTCTCAGTAATAGAGACAGTACCAGATTTATAAAACGTATATTTTTGTATACCACATATATCCCTCTGTTATCCTGAGAGCAGCTTTGAACACAGAACTAGCTTTAATAATTGTGGAGGCAGGCTTAGATTATATTGCACTTACTGCATTAACAACACTACTGTAAAAAAATAAAGGTAATACTTTAGTATAGGGACCAATTCTCACTATTAACTAGTTGCTTATTAGCTTGCATATTATTAACATATTGGCTGTTTATTTGTCCTTATAAAGCACATATTCTGCGTGACCATATTCTACATCCCTAATCCTACCCAATACCTAAACTTAACAACTACTTTACTATTAAATAAGCAGCAAATTAGGAGTTTATTGAGGCAAAAGTTGCACTTTTTTTGGGTACTCCTTGCTAGTACCTGGTTGGTCCCCTTCATAACTTCTTTAATTCTTCATGGCATAGATTCAGCAAGGTGCTGGAAACATTCTTCACAGATTTTAGTTCATATTGACATGATAGCATCATGCAGTTTCTGCAGATTTGGCAGCTACACATCCATGATGCGATTCTCCCGTTCCACCACATCCCAAAGGCGCTCTATTGGATTGAGATCTGGTGACTGTGAAGGCCATTTCAGTATAGTAAACCCACTGTCATGATCAAGAAATGATTTTGAGATGATCTGAGCTTTGTGACATTGTACGTTATTCTACTGGAAGTAGCCATCACATGATGGGTACACTGTGGTCATAAAGGGATGGACATAGTCAGCAATAATACTCAGGTAGGCTGTGGCATTAAACAGTGCTCAGTTGGTACACGTTCAAATCACTTAAATCATCTTTCTTCCCCATTCTGATGTTTAAACTTCAGCAGATTGTCTTGATGATGTCTACATGCCTAAATGCATCGAGGTGCTGCCATGTGATTGGCTCATTAGATATTTGCATTAATGAGTTGTTGAACAGGTGTACCTAATATATGGAAATAAAATAAATGTAAGTTTAACAAAAAGTTATGATATAACACATATATAAAAATTAGATAGCCAGGACACTGTTAATACCTTTGTTTCTCTTTTACAATGGAGATCTGCCTGCAGGTCATTAAAAAAGAGAAAGATTTGGTGCTTTGACACTTACTGTATTTATTCTCAGATCCTTTATTCTAATGAGCAATGGAAATTTTAATGTGTCTGCTTTTATCTAAGTCAAATACTGTCTGAAATACTGAAATAAATGAAAAACCTTTCTGAGAGTTTCCATTTATCAGAGACAAGCGCAGTCTATCTAAATTCTCCAGCTACTTATTAGAAGACTTATGAAACTTCCTGCAGCAGTTAATATCATGCAGTGTTTTAACTTTATGACTATGACCATTTATTTCTGAATTAGTCTAATTGTCAGGATATTTTAAAGTAATAATAACTTGGATTTCTTGCGTTTTAAATTCTAAGAAATAAAACTTTCTGGTTGTCAGATGTGAGTGGAATATATCCATAGTTTATGTGATTTATTACAAAACAACTTTTTGAATTGACTTCATATATCCACTAAAGATAACCTTTAGGAAGATAGTCAAAGTGCTACAGCGGCACAGTGAAGTCTTAGAAAATGTTTTTTTGACAACACTATTTGGTTTGATATTAAATTATAATGTAATGAAATTTATGCATCTTTAAATGTTGCTTAAGTATTTAAATACTTCCGTGGACCACTGCATATATCATAGGCTGTTGTAACTATAGCTAAAGTAAAATTACGGTCCATTATTTTTGAAACTCTTAAAGGGATAGTTCACCCAAAAATGTTAAATTACCCCATGATTTACAAGCCACTCTCTCGTGAACGAGGGTGAATAAATCATGGGGTAATTTAAATTTTTTGGGGTGAACTATTAAAACTTTAATTGCAGCTTTCAATAAACTTGATCTTGTCCCAGTTGCAACTTCTGCCTCTCTGCATTTAAACAGGGGGTCTGTTCCAAAACATAGTGAGCTGACTCATTGCCTACTACTTAAATGGGCAGCTGCATTCTAAGGCAGAGAT
Source organism: Spinibarbus caldwelli (assembly GCA_039654775.1). Classification (NCBI taxonomy): domain Eukaryota; kingdom Metazoa; phylum Chordata; class Actinopteri; order Cypriniformes; family Cyprinidae; genus Spinibarbus; species Spinibarbus caldwelli. The sequence continues at coordinate 23,530,341 of CM077251.1, forward strand.
GGAACCTCATAAGTGACTGATTTTGAATGTTCTACATAAGCAGCATCTCTGCACAAATAGCGTTCAGCACAGGATGCTTCGTTCACAAGTGATTCTAATAGTTTGCTGTTAGCATCTTGCTAAGCTAACAATCAAGATTAATTTAAAACAAATAACTTTAAATACAAAGCAGGTGAAGGATTCTGGTTCTTCATACTGTATATGATTTGTAGCCTCTCTGTTACCGCCTCACTGTCTCTGCAGACAGTCCGCCCGTCTGCCCGTCTGCCCGCCCGCGCCTGCCTGGTAATTAAACATCCATGCCATCAGGCAGGCAGCTGGCAGCCCTCCCTCGAGAATGCCAATTAAGTTTGTAAAATATTTAGTCTACAAAACTGTACAAGGGGAGCCATCGTGGTGCGCAATCATTCACAGAATTCAGTAGAGGCCCATGGACTGACTTCCCTTGTGGCCCCCCATCTGTGTGATACATCGAGAAATATCACCTATACACACTGCACACTCCCCTGAGGCAGAGACTTACGATCAGAGTACATTAACATTAGATCAAAGTAATAATTATGTAATGGCAAGACTTAATATACACAAATATTAGCAGAGTGTGCAGCATTACTCATTGCAGCAGGGTTGCATTTAGTCTGATTTGTTTCAGTTGTAAACTAATCATAGATAATATACAAAACATGCAACATAAGTAGCATTTCAAAAAGAAAAAATGAAATATGCTAAATGTATTAAATAGGCTAAAAAAGAGATTGATTAAAATATTTATCAATATTTATGACGTCACAAAATTGCATAGTGTACATGCACTAACCACTTCTTAAAAAATAAATCAATAGAAAAGATCTACATAAACATAAAATTGAGCACAAATCAACTAAACAACTAAAATATTAAACAAAAATGTGCCTATCTATGTAATAGCAGAACCTTGGGTCATTCTGCTTCATAAACGCTTTTTTATTCTTGCACATTATGGCTATATCTGATGACCTCACCACCCTGGTGTCAGGACATATGAAAGACGGACTGCTTTGAGAACAGCGTGAATATCATTTCCATTTTGCGCTCTTTAAAATGATCACTTCAGCCAGTGTAATTGGCCAATCCAAAGTACAGAGCCATGAAGAAAGGTCAGCTAATTTAATGGACCAAGAGTAGCCCGGCAGAAATTAAAGATACTGAAAATGTTCTTCAACACAAGCTAATGTGAAACCAAAACTGCAAGTACTAATTGAAAATCAGTCTATGCAAATAAAAGTGCATTTTAACTGCACGTACATTAAAATGTTTACCTTCTCTAGTTTGTTGGTTAACACTGTGAAAGAGTTTTCTGCAAATATCGAGATGTACGCCATGTAAAAGAATGCAATGTTATGACATACATGGAATTATGCGTTGTTATACAATTGCATGTGTAAATGTATAATTTTGCATAACCTTATCTTTGTTTTTCGAAACTATCTGCACTGGCAGACTTTCATATCAACTAATGTCATTCACAAACAACAAAATGCAAATGTGCATCCGCAGACATAAACACATATGTATGTGTCTATGTATATGTAATGATGAGTTTTATGAATATCCACCAACTGCATCTTGACTGAAAATCACACAGACTAATGAGATCCTCTATGTACAATGAAGAACATTAATATATATGTAAATTAGCAGAGGAACAGGCTGTCATTGCTATAGCGCTTTCTCTTTCTCTCTCTCTCTCTCTCTCTCCATCTCCATCTAATGTCTAACTCCGTTTTGTTCGTACTTCCACCTTCAGAATTGGTGTGTTTATACTGAAGGAAAAAATGAAGTTATAAAGACTCAAACAAAGCAAAATGAATAATAAATGTCTATTTTTTATTTATTTATTTTGCACATGGGCCTTGCGACATGGTTATTGAGAGAATAAGTACGTTTATGCCAAGAATTTTCCCTCTGGACCACACCATAAAAGAAAGTCATTTTCAATAGAACTATTACTGTTTAAACAGAATCAAGCCTTCTGTGTGTGACCTCAGAAGATGACCTGGATTCAGAATACACCCCTCTAATCCCTGTATGTGACCATTCTGAGGACACCAGTGCCACTGTTCCCAGATCAGTTGCTGTGTGAAGGCTAGGTAGAGTGAGGAGGGGCCAGCTGTGAGGCGGGGGTTTGCGTTTAAGGGCCGCAGGTCGGTTGTTCAAAGCAAACTCTGTGCATTGTTGGGTGGCGGAGGATTAGATCTCTCCAACCCAGCAGAATTTGCCTTCTAATTAAAAGGGATAAAGAGGTAGGAAAATAGAGGGGCACTGTTGGGTGGAAAAGAAAAAGAAGGGGGTGAAAGGTTGGTTGAAAATACACTGATTGTAAGAGTATTTACCAGCTCAGCAGTATATGGTATAGGGCGGATTCAATGTCTTGTAGCCGGTATTAGGCCATCGTCATTGTACTAGCTCACCCTCTTCCACTAAAAAGAGCAGCGGGGGTCAATACAGTTTCAACCAGAGGCACTCAGTGTACCGATATATTTAAAACACAACACTTCAGGACAAAACTGATGACATGTGCAGTTATTAGTTGTTTTATAGGCATATTTTAGTCTTGGACCATATGTAGAGAAATCAGTTGTGGTATCTGATATATTGGAATAGATCTTGAGGAGAAAAACTTTACATATAAATTCTCACTACAACAGACTGAACGTTAGCCATTTTTAACCATTATGCATGTGATGTAACATCCAGACCACCAAGGTGATGATCCTTTAACCATTATTCTATATCACTGCTCTCTATTGTATTTCACTTTCTATTTATAATCTCATTTAACTTTAAAATATCGCATAACTTCAAAAAGGCTGATGAAATTAGCAAAATGCAGAGTACCACTGGAATATTTGCTATTACCTTTTTTCTGCAGTGCACTACTTTTTCTGTAGTTTCATGCACTATACATCTTTTTGAAGGGAATCCAGGAAAAAAAAAGATGTGAAAGTATATTCTTGTTCTGTTTCTACATTATTGCATAAAAATATATACTTTTGTTAGTTAACTTGGCGAAATAGCTTTGGTAGATGTTGAGATGTATGTCATGTAAATGAATGCAATGTTATGCCATGAATTGTTATACAATTTCATGCATAAAAGCACACTTCTGTTCAAAAGTTTAGGTTAGTAAGATTTTTTTTATTTGAAATGAGTTATTTTAATTTTAGTTGACAAAATGTGACAGTTAAAACATTTACATTTTTACAAAAAATTCTAGAATCCAGAAAAAAATGTATCACAGTTTTCACAAAATATTAAGGAATGTTTTCGATATTGATAATAATAATAAATGTTTACTGAGCATGAAATTAGCATTTTAGAATAATTTCTGAAGGAGCAAGTGACACTGAATAAGGCTTTGCCATGACAGAAATAAATTACATTAAAATAGAAAATTTTATTAAAATATAATCAAATTTTAACTGTTGAAATAGTTATTTTAAATGGCAAGATATTATTGTTTTTACTGTATTTTTATCAAATAAATGCAGCCTTTGTGAGCATAAAAGATGTCTTTCAAGAAGCATTTTAAAAATCTGACCCCAAATTTTCAAATGTTATAATATATAATTTAATTTTGCACAACCAGAGCAGACCACCATGGGTGATTTCATTTGACTTTTAATTATAATTCTGTATGACTGTCCTCTTTATACCTTCTTTTGCAATACATTGATATGTACGGGGAAAAAATGGTTTCTTATTTTCTTTAATATAATATAATATAATATAATATAGTATAATATAACATAACATAACATAACATAACATAATATAATATAATATAATATAATATAATATAATATAATATAATATAATATAATAATACAACATTCTTGAAATATTTTTTCTTGAGATTTAAAAATTCCTGTTTCAGAGGATTAATATGTTTGAATGGATTTAGTGTTGGTTAAGAGTTGTGCAATGTTAGAGGGTCTGGCCAAAACCACCTCTTTCATGTAACCACTGAACATTAAGTACCAGTAATAAAAAACACTTGTTTTAGCACCTCTGGATCACTCTTTAGGGGACATAGTTGTAGGCCTCGGCCCAAGGGGGACCCCCGGCCCTCGGGGTGTTTTTGTTTAAGTCTCCCCCTCTCCTCCTCCCTCTTCTCATCCAGTCCCTCCCCTCTCGTCAACCCACTGCTGTTTTGGAAGCCCATTTTCAGGCATGGGGTCTGCCTCCCCCCGGGGGTCCCACAAACAAATGCTCTATGCTCTAAGCTCCCACAGCAGCTCCGATTCTCCCCACAGACCCGGGAGGTTAACGACGTGCCAGTGGAAAACATGACCACCTCCCCACCCCCTTATTCTCTCTCTACCTACCTCTAAGTCTTTATTTATCCCAGTCAATCCTCGAGCTTGGCAACCAGTGAACCACTCACATAGAAGGAAAGTGTGTGACTTTTGACTAATTTTGAAGTCTTGAAGTGATCAGCTTTTTTTAGATCAGCACTTTCATGTTGTGTCAAATTGTAATTGGCTTTCTTGGACATCCTTTAATTGTGAATCTGAATTGTTGGTGTTGTTTTTGTTAAACTAATTATGAATTGTAAATAATGTACAATGTAAAGTATTGAGTAATACAACTACTCAAAAAAAACAAATATAAAAAATGGAAATTCAGTCATGATTTACTCGCCCTCATGTTGTTTCAAACCTGTATGACTTCCTTGATTATGTGAATTTTCAACAATTTCAGCTGTTTTTGTTCTACACTGAAAGTCAGTGAAGCCCAAAACAACATGGTATGATTAAAAAAAAAAAAAAATTGTAACACTTCAGTATAGGGACCAATTCTCACTATTAACTAGTTGCTTATTAGCATGCCTATTATTAACATATTGGCTGTTTATTAGTACTTATAAAGCACATATTCTGCATGGCCATATTATACATCCCTAATCCTACTCAATACCTAAACTTAACAACTACCTTACTAACTATTAATAAGCAGCAAATTAGGAGATTATTCAGGCAAAAGTCATAGTTAATGGTTTGTCAACAGCGAGAATTGGACCTTAAAATAAAGTGTGACCAAAAAAATATATATTTTAATATGGAAAACATTTTCAGAGTTAGACAGGATTTGAACAACATGAGGGTGAGTAACTGATGACTGAATTTCCATTTTTATGTGTGTTTTTAAGTAGTTGTATTACTCACTTAATACTTTACAATTTACATTATTTACTATTTATGCTTAGTTTAACAAAAACGCCACCAACATCCCTGCTTCAATTAAAAAAAATAAATAAATAAGGATATCCAAGAAACCAAAAAGCAATTGATACAACATGGAAGTGCTGATCTAAAAATGGGGTGAAGGCTGTCTATATCTAATTACTCAAGATAAATATTAAAGCATCCACACACGAAAGATTAAAGTGTGCAGCCATTTTGGAGCTTGCGTTGACAATTAACCTTTCTCGTTTGGTGATTTGTAACACAAGCAAATCCTGTTATCAGCAAATATAGCACATGGCTCACACACACTCAACTCCAACCCCAAACATCAGCGTAAGTGGTGTTTATGGTCTGTAACGAGAACAACAAAATAAACACTGGGTAGATCGCACCAGTACACACAGCCAAGCTGAGCGAGTGAGAGAGAATGATAGAGAGGGGGATTTCACAGCAACTGGCTACAAAGTTTGGTTTTTTAATTAAAAAAAAGTAATTTCCAATCTTAATAGTAACACAGTATTTCATTAAAGACATTGGTTCTTAACAGAGGTATCGTTGTGATCAGATGCACTGAAAGTCAGTCCTCATGTGACCCATGTGCTTCCACTGGGGCTGAACCTGTTATCCACAATGCCTACATCACACCCAAATTCCCAGTCTTTGGCAAGATTCCCACTCACATTGTGCCGAATCATGTGGGCCTGCTGCTGTTGCCATGGGGACATGGTAACCTTGCCTCAGACCTGGGGGTGGTGGAGAGATCGAGGTTGTCATCCCTGACAGTATGCAGAGCAGAAAATAATGGCGAGATGACGCATCAGATGATATCTTGTAAAGAAACAATAGAAGAATGCACTGAACAATTACTGGCAGACAAGTTTGGGAAAGACATTGTGGACTTGGCAAGGCAAAACCACAAACTGACAAACAGACAATGGCGCTGACAAGCGCAAACAGTCAATAATAAAAAAACAAAGATGCAGAAAACAGATGAAGCTTAAGTTTGAGAGTCAAACTTGAGTTGCACTTAAGTTGTTGACTTGACACTTGACCTGGACTTCAAACTGATCCCTGTGAACAAAAAAAGTCTTTGTGTCTACAGGGAGAAGTATTTTAGCAGACTGGAGACACTTTTTGCATTAATGCATTAATGTCTGAAACTAGATTTTTATTATCTGAAACTCTAAGGTCCCTACTTTTATTTGTTCCAAATTAAATTTGTTTCAAAATCTACATTGTATTCTTGAACTGTGTAAACTGACATACAAGTTCAAAGAGTGGTTTTAATACAAACTACTACAGTAATTGTAAAAATATTAGAATTTTGTTATTAGAATTCATTATTAGAAGTAATCTGTCATTTAACATACAAGAGGTGAAACGTTGGTTATGGTCTTGTAAATCCATCTCCTACACAGAGGTGTACAACATTACTGTCATGGTTGTCATGTATAATAGTGATTTCTTCCATGTACATAATTTCTAAGTGTTTAAACTGACAATTTTGCAACTCATCCTGTGTTACAACCATCCCTGGTCTCCCCATTTAACAGATTGCATATTTGATACTATTTGAAAATTTTCTTGTATATCTGTAGAATTTTGCCACATAAAGTGCTAGAAAATGAAGTTCTATAATGATATTTGTTCAGCCATGAATTAAAATTTTGTCATCACTTACATTTATGTCATTCCAAACCTGTATGACTTTCTGCCTTCTTTAGAAGACAAGATATTTTGAGAAATGAAGGTTCAGTGTTATTTTGGATGACACCATTGACTTTCACAGTAGGACAAAACAGTTTTTTAAATATTTTCTTTTCTTTTCCGCAGCAAAAAAGGAAGTCCAAAGGGTTAAAACAACCTGAGGGCAAATAAATGATGACAGAAATCTTCATTTTGCGGTGAACTTTTACTTTACATTAGTTTTTGCATGAGAGTAAACAAAACCATAGTTACCCACTCATTTAGTTTTATCAGAGGCCCAAAATTAGCAAAAATATGCAATTTGGTGCAATTTCTGATATTTATATGGCCAAAAATTAAGATGAAATTCTGATAGCTTGTAAATCAATAAGACTACTTACATATATGTATATTAATCTAAACAGTCGTCACTATATCTTCCATTAACATGTTTTAATAAGATGATATTTAAATGCTTTTATGATCAAAGCTCTGTAGTTTTTCTTGTAACGGCAAAAATATAATTCAGTGCAATACAATGATGATTTAGAGATAAACAAATAAACATTCCTCAAAAATCTTATTTCATACTCACATTTTAACACAAATTTTCTAAATGATGTACGGAAAGTCAAGTAAACCTTTAGTCCAATAAGTGTTCATATTGAAATATAACAGCTATACAAAACAGCTATTTTATATAAAATACAAAAGCTATTCCAACCCAATCTCACAGCAGTGCGTACAAATTCATACGAATTGTGAAAAATCATACATATTTTACACGGTGGCAAATTTGTGAGAATTCGTACAAAGGACCACACCTGACCCCGTCCCTAAACATAACCGTCACAGAAATCATACAGAATCATACGAATTCCTACTAATTAGCCACCTCGTAAAATACATACGAGTTGGCCGTGAGACAGCTTTGGCTATTCTTATACATTTACTTTTGGTTGTATGTGATACAGTAGGCTTTATAGGCTTTATAAACAATGCATGCACGTGGTGCTGCTGACGTAGAACATGCATACGCTGCACATGTTTATGTGCAGAGGAACGCACACGCATGCGTTGTGGTACTCTCAATAGCGGCGGAAGATGCTAACTCGGGGGAGAAGAATTGTTAAATAAAGTCATTAGTTTTGTTTTCTTTGCGCACAAAAAGTATTCTTGTAGCTTTGTAAAATTATGGTTGAACCACTAGTTTAACAATGTCCTTACTACGTTTCTGGGCCTGGGAACATTACAGTTGTATTGCTGTCTATGAAGTGTCAGAAAGCTCTTGGATTTCATCAAAAATATCTTAATTTGTGTTCCGAAGATGAACGAAGGTCTTACGGGTTTGGAATGATATGAGGATGAGTAATTAATAACAGAATTTTCATTTTTGGGTGAACTATCCCTTTAAGATTTCATTCGGACTTGTGAACCTGTGCTAAAATCATCTAAAAGTTTCAGTTTGTCGTAGATAGTAACAAGTTCCACTAAAGAGTCAAACTGAACGGTGTCGTATTCTGACTTCACAGACATCCTGTCATATGCACCACACTAAACGCGTCAGGCACAATGTGCTGAGCTTATGGAGCGATCAGTCAGTCCCTCACACTACAGAGGTTGCTCTGATGGGGTGAATCAGTTTGGGCTTGAGCCATACAGTTGGGGGGGGGTTGTTGGCAAGGTGAGGTTGCGAGGCTCCAGTTGGTCCACTGGAGGCTGGCTGACTGATGGGCAGAGGGGGGGACATAGTCAGTCTGGCCTGGACAAGGAGGAGAGGCTGGTGGGAATGGCGGAGGGGTGCTGGACCCTGGCCCAGAGTGGTGACTGCCTGTCTGTCCAGGCGCTGGGCCACTCCAGCCTGCTCCCCCAGGCTCCTACCCCTGAGTGGGCATTTCAAAGGGATATGCCTGCCCTCTCTCTTTCAATCACACTTTTGCCCTTGCTTTCTCTCCCTCCTTTCCCTTGCTCCTTCTCCGTCTTTATCTGCGACTTGTTCGCTCTTCCTACCACTCTTGTGTATCTGGCCTCCCTATCAGTCATTTAAAATGACATTCATTTCCTTGTAATTGATTTGCCAGTCACAAAAAGCACATGCGTTATTAATATGTCCTACTGCACTTTTTCCTGTGCAGTAACCTTCCCAATCTGTTTGATTTCGACCCATTCATCAGACTCTGACCAATCGCACTGTGGGGCAGAAAGCTAGAAAGAGAGAAGTATAGAAGGGAGAGGAGGAGGGATGGAGTTGTACCGCTACACTGGACCCATCTGCCCGATGTCTTCCCCTGCTGCGGAGCATGATGTTGCTCCATGACTCGATGGCTCCACCATGGTGCTGACCATTATGCTGCTGCTTTATTGAACTGTGCCCCAGAAGCTCCACAGCAGAGACCACATTGATTTCAGAGCAACTGAGCTATTCTTCCCTTTCGCCACATATGTAGATGGCATTTTATATGTTTATGACTCCATATGAGTCACATAAGGTTTCGACAAGCATGGTAAAATGATACAATATCATTTTTGTTAATAGACGCACACCCACAAGGTCTATTCTAAGTGTGTTTATTACACAAAATCTAATACAGTTTAGTGATAAAATAAAAAGAAAATGTTTTTTTTTTCCAAAACACACTAATTAAAAGAAGATATTTTTATTTGATTGCATTATATTAAAATAGTTTAATATTATGTTATTTTAAATCATGCATTTGATCATGTATAAGGGCATGCCAAATTATTTTTTAAATATCAGATTTTTTGTCCATTGTTTGGTAAATTAATAAATAAAAGATAAAAATACACTTACACAAATATTTTGAAGATTTTTAAATGTAATTTACTGTCTTGGTTGCAATCATATCAGCATAATAATATCATTTCATTAAATATGTTCATTAGGTCACACTTTATTTTAAGGTCAAATTCTCACTATTAACTACAACTTTTGCCTCAATAAACTCCTCATTTGCTGCTTATTAACTGTAACGTAGCTGTTAAGTTTAGGTATGGGGTGGATTAAGGGATCTAAAATATGGTCTTGCAGAATATGGCATTAATATGTGCTTTATAAGTACTAACAAACAGCCAATATGCTAGTAATATGCATGCTAGTTAATAGTGAGAGTTGGTCCTTAAAATAAAGTGTTACCGTCCATTATTTCACTATAAAGATTTTTTTTTTTTTTTTACAATCAGCACAAAGAAGGGTAATTTTTAATAGCATTTTATGTTATCATTTTGTTAAGTTTGATAGACTTTGTCTAAACAAATAAGAAAGCATTACAAATTCAAAGAATTTCTCAGTCTAAGCAAAAAATGTGTAATTTCAAAGCAATAATTTACCTTAAAATGATTAGTTTGCATTCTAGCTTTCAAGAGAAACGCTCATTCTGCAAATGACATTAAAGCGACAGTAAATACATCAGGCTGCAATTGATTTGACCGCTCTATTTTTCTCTTGAGCTTCTGTCAGCTCCTGAGCTACCTATCCACCACCTCCCCTGCCAGCAATTAATGTGACTCCTCCACACCCTCTGTCCGCTCCTCGTCTCCCACCTGGCATTTTCCGGGCAGTAGGTCTAGTGAAATTCCTGCATCCCTATTGCCAGCCGCAAGGCGGTAACCACTGGGGTTTCTGAGAGTGTTCCCACCCCCAGCACACACACACACACACACATAGCCTGTCCTGTCCCAGTCTGAAACTCTGGCAGACTCTACATTCTTTTCAGCAGTATTGGTTCTCTATGGTAACCAGGAGAGCGACAAGTGGTGACCTGTCATGTTAATGTTGAAAATAAACACTTTTTTTACTGAAATACATCCAGTTCAGTGTTTCAGTATATAGCAATGCATCAAATACTTACTCAGAAAAATCTGTCTGTATAAATGTCTACAATATAAATGACTCTACAGTATATCAGTGCAGTCAAATAAAATTAAATATACAGGAGGAGTCATAATGTGTTCTTTTCAGTATTTTACCATAAATTTAATTCAAAATAAACCACTTCATTCCATATAATTCAATTTTAAAAAGAAGGGTAAAAATATAAGGCTATTTATCCTGCATCATTCTCTCAGAAAGCATTTTAGATGCTGAATGCTCTCAGTTTGGAGAACCTGGAAGGGGAGTTTTAGGGGACAGTTTGTGAACTTCTTATAAGCACGTACACAAGCGCACACACATACACACACAGACAGGTCTTGTGTTTACACTCCTAATTGGAGGGGAGGGTTCCAGTTGACAGACAAGCCCTTAGAGATACACAATTGCAAAAAAAAAAAAAAACAGCTGCCAGCCTGTGGCTGGAAGGGTAGCTGACTACAGGCTGGAGCCGGGACAAGAACATGGCAGGAACGTGATGAGAACGTAATGGAAACATCCAACTGACAGAATTATGAGAGTCCCAACAGACAGCCTCCACTTTTCCAAAAGAGATATAAACAGTTGAGAGGGACTGACACTAAAGAGGAAGAGAAGATGGAAAGAAAACAAAAGAGTGTAAGATTTCCAGAAAAAGATTAAAAAATATATTTGCATAAAACAAAGAAAAAAATTTGTGCAAGAGCATTAAAAATAGAAAAGGGGAGAGAGATGCATGTGAACTGGCAGTCCATAAGACAGCAAGACGGTACAATTTGGAGTCTGAGTATTGGTGTGTAAACAAGAGTGCCAGAATGTCACTCAAAACAAAGTGGGGTTTGGACGGGGCACAAGCAAGGAATGCTCACCCCATATGGGGGCTCGTCCTTGACTCACATGCCTTTCAAACTGGGTGCAGGGTTAATTATATCACATAATTAAAGACTCAATAATGTTAACGTGCATATTTGAGGATGGGTGCTCACAACTTGGCTTGGGGACAAAATAACACAAATAATTGTTATATCACTTCTTAAAGGGATAGATCACCCAAAAGTGAAATTTCTGTCTTTTACTCACCCTCATGTCATTCCAAACCTTTATGATTTTCCTTCTCATGCAGATATTTTGAAAAATGTTTCCACTGTTTGTGCCCGTACAGAGAAAATCAGGGGGGTCGGAAACAACGTTTTTCCAAAATATCTTCCATAGAAGAACTTAAGTCATATCATGAGGGTATGGTAACTAGGGTTAACGGTCCCTTTATTTAGGCTACTTCTGTGTCACAAAGCCATAATAAGCCAACGTTTGTATTGAAAATTTCAATAAGAGATTATTTTAATGTATATCTTATGATCACTGATCCTTCCAAGTCCATGTTACTCGTGTTTGAGTCTAAAAGTGATGCATAAACAGACACACCTTTACCTGGAAGGCAAGATAGAAAGGAAAAAAATGGCCACGATCATAAATAGGCATTGCTTGTGCCTGTTTGGTGAATTTATTATGGGGATTTCACAGCCAACCTCACAATAGAACATTTCCTAAATGTGATCTTAGGGCCTTGCAGACTACAAGAAAGACATCCAAGCATTTACCACATAAAGCCTGAATAAATCCGACCCTCTCTGTTCCTGCGCCTTTGAACTCTGAGAGAGGCGAGAGAAGTGAAGCCCACACTGCAGGGCAGGTTCCACCGTACACCTCATGCCATTTTTGCTTTTCTCAACTAGATCTATATAATAAAGATATTGAGTGTTATCATTATTCCTTTGGAAAAGTGAATTTGACACAATTGCACTGCAAGTTCTTTGAAGATCTGAGTTCGTAGATCTTTCACCAAGTTCACCTTGAGGGCCTTTGTATTGTTTGTGTGTGTGTGTGTGTGTGTGAAAGTGAGAGAGCAAGAGTGTAGAGAGAAAAGCATGTTTATGCATGACTGAAAGAACGTTTAGTGTCCCCTTTTGTGTACTTGTTTGTCCTTGTCAGTATGGTGGAGGGCTTACTTTGCCTCATATTGATGACTTGAAGGGAGGAATCGGTTTTAATTGAATCCATTTGTTTGCTGCTTGGCCCCTGTGTAAACAGCAGACAAGCAATTACAGTAGTGATTAATAACCGTTAAATATTTTCAGAAGATACTAAATGCATCATGCATATGCACAGAATCCTGTCTTGGTTTTGTGTCTTTCTCTGCTCTTGTTGGAGTTTGTAAAGTGCGTATATGTTCAACAAACTTGTGTTTAAAAACTTAAAATATATATTTCATTGAAAATGAATTAGAATGCAAATGTTTTTTTTTAAATAAGTGTAAACACAATTAATGTGGTGCTATACAATATTGTTGTAGTGTGAGTAACTGTACTAAGGAATTGTAATGTTTTCTCTCCCTCTCTCTCTCTCTCATCTCTTTCTTTTTATCCCCAGTCTTGTTTCTATATGTAGATCGCTGTAACCTGAGTGATCTCTTGAAATGTACTGTGCAATCATCCTCCGTTTCCCCCACTCTTCCAATCTGACATCCTTATTTTCTCGGACCGTGACGCGTAACATTTAACCTCATTTAAGTTTGCTGTACCTTACGGGAAGATGTGGCACACGGGAAATTATGAATGTCAATAAAGATCAAATGAGCTCTTTTATTCATAGTAATTACTTTGTGCAAATACACCTTTACTTTCAAGTGTTCCTCTCATCAAAAATGACTGTTATCGCATTTAAACACTGTCACAATTATGTCAAATCAGAGAAACATTTGGGAGCATATTAAAGGAAGTTCATTTGTAATGTATCATGCTAAATTATGTCCATTCAGCCATGTCTAGGATTTTAAATCTAATCTCTAAGCCCAGAACCATACAAAGAAAAAAATCACAATATATGTAACTCCGAAAGATACAGTCAAGTCAAACATTCATTTAAATGAATCAACAAAGTCCTTTTTTATCAATAAAACAATGTCAAAGTGCAACATGGTGTCATAATTGAAAAGCCACCCACTAAAGATGTTCTAATCTTCATTTGTTTAATAAAATGGTGAAGAAACTGATCCTTTCCTACTGTGCTCTTCCAAACATTCACACAAGATAACATCAGATGATGTCCACTTTGTTTTTGCCCACCAGTGCTTGCAAAACATTTGGACCTGCAGAGTAGACAGAAAGAGATGGGTATTTTAATGATTTTCAGGCATATTTAGACTTTTTTTTTTTTAGTAGTAGTAGTAGTAGTACTAGTAGTAATATTAATAATAATAATGGATCATTGTTATAAATAATAAAATAACAGCTATTGTATTTTATGTAATTTAATTATAATTATTATTATTATTTTAAACAGTGTATTTTTCTTTATCTATTTTAACGGGTAATTATAAATTTAATATTCAGTCAAAAAAAAAAAAATAACATCGTAATAAATTACTAGATATTGTTACATGTTCAGCATTAAAGCCCAAATAAACGTTTAATATTGCAACTCGCCATTCAACCAAAGTGGAGATTAAAGGGAAGGGTGTCATTTACTGGTATTGCGCTGTTGTGGCCACAGGCGCGAACACGCATTGCTCTTTTTCACTTTGACAAACCACAATTCCTTTAAAGATGAGAGTTCCCTCTGGACGCGGGGCGTTTAGAATTTGATAAATAATTTAGCAGTTTAAACAGCGAGAGGCAAAGCTGGGCGAGATCCCAGAGATAAAGGCACGCGGGATGATGGTGGATGAAACATCGTTTATTTATCATAGCTGTGACTTGCGTGTTACTAAATAAATTACGCAGCGCGTTAATATAATGTGAAACACGCGCTCCCGTATTCTATCGTCTAAAAATCTGCAGATATCAAGTTTTCAAGTGTTTTGAGTTCCCGATCAGTTTTAAATCTGAAATGAATAACCGCAAAACTCCATCATTTTTCCATGTTTTTTTATGTTGTTAATTTAGATGTTCTCGCAGTCCTACAAGCACAATTATCATTTTGGTTCATCCTTGACACGTAGCGAACTGCAGTGGTTTTTTTATTTTTATTAGTTTTTTATTTATTTATTTTTTTGTCAGAATTGCATACTTGCGCTCAGGCGAATGCGTTCAAAGAAACGGCAATTTGCGTTGAAAGATTCATTTTTCATTCATTTTCGAAAACAAAGAACTCCAAAAGACACTGTTTATAGATTTCCAAAACAGTACGCGGCAGGTGGATGTTGGGAAATATTAACAGGTAAATCACCAGGATAATGGTGGCTGTCATCGTCTCCAGGGCATTCCACAATAACAGGTGCACAACTGAAGCTTTCCATCCCGTCTTGAAATGTAAAAGTTTTTTTCTGTATCTGTAACCCAAAGAAAGATCACACTCGATTAATGGGATGCCATTCCTAGATCTATGTATAATATAAAATAACCCATAGGCCTATAGTCTACGTTTTTAGATAGATAGATTCTAACTGGAATTAAACAATAGGAACTTTTTATTAATCATGGGTTTAAATTATCTTTGCGTTTGCGTTCTCAAAACGGCATCATCCAATGCAAGTAAAATAAAAGGAAGAATAAACTCAAATCTCACTGATAAAATCCAGCCATCATGACATGTCAAATTATTATCATTATTAATATTACTCTAATTGTTTTTGTTTGTATAATTTAGGGTAGTAAACAGAAAAATATCCTAATCTTGAAAAAAATAATAATATTAATAATAAAAAATTTACCAACACTTGCTATAGATTATGCTTCAATAGTATCAAACAAAATAGAAATACTATGAACGTACTACTATAATAAGAATTAAATCTGATGATAATGGTGATGACAAACAACAACAACAATAGCAGCAGCAGTATAATTATAATAATAGGTAGGATATATTCATAAATTATTTTATTTAGAAAAAGTTGCATTTCATTTAAACATCTGTGCTGGATTCAATGAAACAAAAAGAAGCATGCGTTAAATAACAATGATCTTTGTTAATTTGTTGCTCACCGTTGTCCGTGCATGTGGAGTCACCCAGGCGCTTGTCAGGTTCTCCTCTTCTCAGGATATCTTAAAATGTATAGACTTAAAGCTGTTATGATACAGTCGGCTTTCCTCCCACACAGAAGAATCCCGATAGACGTGTCTCGAAGTGGATATTGGCAACGTTGTTTTTAACATTTTTAAAGCTACCTAATTCACCTCCTCGTTGCGCTACTCCACACTGGTTTCACGTGTATTCTACATGTCTTATAAAAGGCCCTAATCTAGCCCCATGGCAATGCGATGCACTCATCTCTTGATACATTTGGGTATATCAGCTTGAGCACTTGCAGTTTGAGCGTCATGTGGACGAGAGGACAGTTTTAAGGAATTAAGTCCCCGTAAATCCCTCCAGCTACGCAACAGAAATGCAAGAGGTCTGCGTGGATTCAAGCGCCCGTATTCAACATTTGTTTTTTCCGCTTTAACCTCGGTGTTATGTTATAAGAATAATAAAAACGGAGTCTTCACTCGTTATTGCTCGAGATTATATAAATTATACTAGGCTATTATTTCCTTTGGAAACTTTTTGAAGTGGCTAGAATGCAAACTATAGCGCACGCTCACTAAGGGCCACCGCAGTTTAAAAAAAAAAAAAGTAATTTCAAATAGATCAATCATGCAAATATATGAGCATTATTATTATTTATTTTTTTTAAGATAGGAGTGTAAAAACTAAAAAATGAATTTACTTTCCACTTTATTCATAACGCTATGAGTTAATGTTACAACATAAAATAACATTCCTTTGATTCTCAGAGATGAGAATGTGCTCCGCTAGGGCCTCGCTCTCATTGGCTGGAGAGTTTGCATCAAAAAGTAGCTGTCGACATTTGTTTCTCTGCAAAGGGCCCTGCGAGAGAAACAGACTCCAGTCCTGAGCTCTTCATTGGCCAGCGTGCTGTACAAATCAGACTCCAGCAACTTCAACCCAGAAGAGCAGCGAATCATAACCGTATGTGCTTTAATCTCTCTAAACCATTTTATCCATTCTTCGCGTTTAGCTGTAGAGGCTAACTCATTTGCTTCACGGTTTGATGAAAAGGATTTTATCTTGATGTCTTCAATATTTTTGTAAACACTTAGACGTATATTCGCTATTGGACATAAAACTTTAAGGGACTTCGAATTGAATCCAGTTATTCAGTAAGTAGCCCGTCTTGTGTAGTCGTGTGCAATATATTTTCCTGCATTAAGATTTTGCGAACAATGCTGTTGTTGTTATTATTAATTATAATAATATCGTCATTGTTATTGTGTAATGTAAAATAAGCTTTCTGTGCAGTCTGTTCATCTTTTTTATAGCTCGGACGTTCTTTTCTTTTGATGCTATTGTATTTTGAGAACGCCAAACAATTAACCTGTATGTTTAACGTGGTCCTTAAAAATACGAAAAACATCTTGACTTTGTCATACTAGTACACTGTTTCACATTTTTATTTAAAATTTAATTTAAATCCACGTCTACTAACTGATTGCTTTTCTAGCTCATTTAACCGATGAGTGCAAATTGATAAATAATGAGCGAACGACGAGCGACATAATTCGGCACACTGCTCTTACTTCTGATGAGAATATGAATACAAATAAACAAGGAGTACATAACATGCATTTTATATTGTGTCGTTGCATATCGCTTGATATATTTTCCTCTTGTACAAGTAGAAATCTGATGCTTATAGTGTCAGTAATTATTTATAATTTCAATAGTTTGTTCTGTAGGCTATCATGTCAGAGACACCGTTGCATTGAAGTGTCTGCGAGTGTATGTGTGTGCGGGCGCGCACCCGTCTGATTTTTATTGTAGTCATGCACAGAATCAATGAGGCCAAACGTTCAGCTGAAGAGGTAGCGTCCAGTAATTAGGGGAGCGCGTGCCACACGGATTATCTCGTTAATTTATCAACAACAACATTTATCATAATTAATTCTTGGATGAGGTAATTACTATTGAGCGGCTGCGCAACTGGTAGACGAGGACTGTTTTAAGTGACAGATTGAGGGGAGAAACCGTTGGATTAAAAAAAAAAACTTTTTTTGCATAACAAGGCTGAAGTTTTTGTTTAATAATTTCATCATTTATTCAGACAGGATTGTGATTTGGATGATCCTGAACTAATTTAGAGTTTTGCTTGATGACACAATAGCCTATTATAAGAAACTTTCTAATGTTTCATTTGGGCCCAATGAATTTTTGGTTGGCTAATAGCCTAATCTGTTCGTTTTAGTCAAATTATTTTTAATTTCGAAAATGTTAATATCTAAATGAACTAATGACTCTGCGTCAACAGTCTATCTAGTGATAAAATGTTTAATGGAACATCAAAAAAAAATAAAGTTGATATATTTGTCATACTCTTTTCAACATAGAATTAACAGATGTAATTTCTGAAAAACACTAAAGCACGTAATTTTAAGTTTATAGCCTTCTGACTAATATGAGTGGGAAAAGAAGGTGGCTACTTTTGCCATTGTTACTTTTGTCCCTCGCCAATGGAGCTTTTGTTATCAGCATTAGTTATCAAGCTAACAGTGGCCTTTGTTTCCACCAATAGCTCCCAATCAATGCTCTTATGCCAGAGACAATTAGCCGGGTTCCTATGCAAATTGTGTTTCTGGCTTGTGTGCACATTTGAACGACTGAGTTTTGTCTTTGTGAAGACTTGTTGCAATTAATAGATGTTACTTTTTGGGGTTGGTGGGGAGGAAGGGGAGGGACGGGGGGCGTTTGTCAAGATGAGCTTCGTTCATCTCATGAGGACAGCTGGAGGTCTGGAGCGGCTTTAAGAGCACGTTGCGGTGTGGACGTGGTTTATTCGCCTATAAGTCATCACAGCTAGAGGAACCCTGTTTCTATCTAATGACAGACGCTGAAACAACAACCTCCGTCGTCGCAATTAAGTGAACGTCTCTGTTTCTCTTTGTCATTTTTTGAAAACAGGGTTTTTGGTTTCACCTCCACCGCTGAAGACGTGAACAAGCTCGAAGCAGAAATAAAGAGACTGCAGGGGCCGGTGTTCAGCCTTCCAAATTTTCTCCAACTTTAACCCCCCACAACCATCTTTAGCATGATGTCGTATCTCAAGCAACCACCTTACACGGTCAACGGGCTAAGTTTAACTACCTCCGGTATGGACCTTCTGCACCCTTCCGTTGGATACCCAGGTGAGAGACAATCTTCCAAATTAAGCATTTTATGTAAAAGATGCTTGGAATGTATGCATACAACGATATTGAGATGTCATTTATGGATTCAGGGCTATATAGTTACACTTTTGCCCGTATGGGCTAAAATGTAAATAGGCCTGGCTGGTTTAATGTTTTCTAGTCTCATAATTACACTTCCACTCGAGGCTTTTTGAGATGCAAGTTATTATTCAGCGGTTAGGTGTAGCTGATGCATATTTAAAGTGTAGAGTTATGAGGCAGCAATGAATTTTGAAGACGTTCAAAACCTTTTTGAAATCCAATCTCACACAATACAATTTATATGCCTTATAAGTCGTAAGAAAGTACGCCAGTTGGTGAATTAAAATAAAAATGGCATAATTAGCCTATTATTTTTGATAGATTTAGCAGGCCTATGTTGTTTTTTATTGCACCGATGATAACATATCAAACGGGGAAAAGTTTAAAGGTATTCAAATGATTTATTTAAAAAATAAAATAAAACAAATTACGTCAAACGCTTTAAATATATTAATATTTTATAGTAATATTTTGGTATCATATATTAATATTTATAACCCGCTTTTTAAATAAATCCATGCATGAAAGCTTTTCGGATGGATAACCTTGTGATGCATTTGTTTATTTAAAACAGCGACTCCTCGAAAGCAGAGGCGGGAAAGGACAACATTTACTAGAGCGCAGCTAGATGTGCTGGAGGCTTTATTCGCGAAAACGCGCTACCCGGATATTTTCATGCGAGAGGAGGTGGCCTTGAAAATCAACTTACCGGAGTCCCGTGTACAGGTACGTATCATTCAAGTCATGCAAAAGAGTCTTAATTTAAAAATTAAACCATCTAAAATACATGCACATCTTTATGAGCCGAGAGGCGCACTATAATACTAAAAATAACTATAATAATGGTTGTTTCTCGTTTTGCGCCAAGACAGAACATTAAACATTGCCACCCCACAAGTTAAGTTAGTTCACATAAGTTAGTTCCCCTGTTTTTATCACGTCAGGTTTGGTTCAAAAACCGAAGGGCAAAGTGTCGCCAGCAGCAGCAGCAACAACAAAACGGAGGCCAGAACAAGGTGCGACCTGCCAAAAAGAAGAGCTCTCCAGCTCGGGAGGCCAGTTCTGAGAGCGGGGCGAGTGGCCAGTTCACCCCGCCTTCCAGCACTTCAGTCCCGGCCATCTCCACCACAACCGCGCCGGTGTCCATTTGGAGTCCGGCCTCCATCTCGCCGCTGTCCGACCCACTCTCTACCTCCTCCTCCTGCATGCAGCGATCCTACCCCATGACCTACACTCAAGCGTCTGGATACAGCCAGGGCTACGCTGGTTCCACATCCTACTTTGGGGGCATGGACTGCGGCTCCTACTTGACGCCCATGCACCATCAGCTGACCGGGCCAGGATCCACTTTGAGCCCCATGAGCAGCAACGCTGTCACCAGTCACCTGAACCAGTCTCCCGCGTCCCTCCCCACGCAAGGTTACGGTGCCTCGGGGCTCGGCTTCAACTCCACCGCGGATTGCTTGGATTATAAGGACCAAGCGTCCTCGTGGAAACTGAACTTCAATGCTGACTGCTTGGATTACAAAGATCAGACTTCCTCCTGGAAATTCCAGGTGTTGTGAAACTAACGAAACGTCTGCCATTCTGTCCAATCAACACACTAAAAGACCATAAAAATAAACCTTGTAGACCTGCCATCCTTCCAAAAACAGAAGTGTTCCGTGACACGCGAACTCTCCGAGATGGATGGGTTGCATTGTGCCCGACAGCGCTTTTGAAGTCCGTCTCTGACATGAAATATCTATTTGAGCTACGTGCACCCCTCGTGGCCTGCAAAGTAGTATTTGAAGGGTCGTGAATGCGTATAAACATAGGCCATTTGACCACAACCTGTTGTTTAAGGTACAGGGAATCAAAGTGAATTTGTAATAAGTTAGGTCAAAGCCACGGAACAAATCCTTACACAAGAAAAGAGGAGAAAAAACTACACGGCAAAAGGAGCCAATCTTTTGGTTAAGTGCTTGGAATGGGCAGGCTTTCTCTAAGCCTCTTACAGCACGCCGACCTATTTCAATGTTGGCAAGACGAGAGACACTTCCATCAGGAGGATGATAGAGAGGATGTGTGCGAGTGCGTGCGTGCGTGCGTGCGTGTGTGTGTGCGCTGAACGCCCCCATGGCGACCTGGATGCACTACTTTATTTAAGAAAAGGTGTTTATAAGGAATCAATATGTAGTTTTTAAAAGACAATCAATGTGTGTCTTATATAAATGGTACATTTGTGTTTTTTTTTTTTATCTGTGCTAGCCTTCGAAACTGTGATCTGTTGTAACTGTATGCAATTTGTGAGCTCCGTCGCATCTGCGAAGACTCGGCTGTGATTTTAATAGATTTTAAACTTTTTTTTTTTCTTTAAGGAAACACGAAGGTAAATAATACCTACTAGTCACATGATTACTATTGGATTAATTTCAAGAGACAAACGATCTCGAAAACACAGGGACTCGAGAGAATGTGTAAGAAAGGAACTGTCTGTCCCCGTTCATTGATCTCCATTGGTCATAACTGATATACCACCCACGTGGATCTTAAACTTGTCTGGAGTGGTAATGTGGTCCCGCCACAGAAATATTAATAAACAATTTCAAATCTGACGCCATATTTAAAGTTATTAAGTCTGGACGAGTTATTAAAATTTATTATGAATTGTATGTGTGTGCTTGTGTTTTAACAGGGTAGCTACAATAGACTGAAATGTAATACAAAGGTCAGAGAGGCTCGATTCATGAGAAGAAAGAAAGAAGAAAGCTAACCAAACCACCTAATTTTCATCGATTTTTTTCGTGCGACAGTGATGTATCAAGAAACAAATGGCGTGCACGTTAAACAATTTATTTATCAGGTGGATGGTAATCATTTAAAAGCGCTCTAAAATGTGAATTATTTTATTTATTAACTTCATCCTAATTTAAAAATAAAAACGAAATGGTGTCCATTTCCTTTGGAGGAAAGAAAAGAGGAAATCCCGTACATATCCACATTAAATATTAATAGCGTTCTCCTGGTTGACTGATTTACAAGAAATTGCCCACCTCAACTCAACATTGTATTCCAATCCATTTTTAATAAAATGTGCGTCAACAAGTGGTTTATAAAGGGTTAGGCTTTGATAAGGTACAGGCCCACTCAGAAGCTTAAATTAAAGGTTAAACTTGAAAAGCACTGGCTTGTATGCGTCTTGTAATTTGGCTATTAAACATCGGGACACTTAGAGTAAATGTATCTTTGGAACTGCAAGGCGTGAGCAAATTTTAATTATTTCTCATTTTCCCCGCCGGGTTTCCGGCCCTTTCGTTTTAAGAGACATGGCACCAGGAATGTGCGGTTTGGGAAAGTCGCGCTAATCCGCGCCTCAAAGACCAGTTAATCCCAATATTTCACTGGCGGGGTTTCTTTAGGGCAGAGGGCAATTCAAACGTAACTCAAAGCCTACTTTAAAGACGTCCTTTTCTGAATGCAGAACTGCACCGTTTTGGTCTGTATTGCAACAACGGATGGCATTTCACAATAGAAAAGTGTGTGTGTAGCCTATATATATTATATATTTGCATGCCGTGACAATTGTACAAACGTTAAAATAATACTGTTGCGTTGGATTATCATGAAGCGGAAAAAAAAACAATTATATTAAAAATCAACATACAATGGTACTACAATAAATAAACAAAAAGATTTATAGAGGCATACAATAAAGTACAAATTCAATACTTTAATTCCAATTTTGATTTAAACAGCTGAGGACATAGCTAACACCCTGGAGTCCTCTGTGACAATGGAAAACTTTCACAAAGAGTCCCCTCGGTAAAGGAGGGGTAGAGAGCGAACTGAGGACTTTACCGTCGGGTCCTGGAATAATTCTATTGTAAGGGCCTGACTTGAGCGACATCTCATAATTACACTATAGTTCACTTGGAGGCAGGGAGTCAGAATCGAATCTTTGAATTCTTCCATCATAATTGCGAGCAGTGGAACATTCAATTATCGTCCTTGACATTGCCAAATAATCTCCTTTTCATTCACATCCTCACTATAAAGACCATTTAAAGAATGGTGCGAAATGATCAGAACATTTATAGGAAACTTAAACCGTTTCCAAATGAATTTGGAACGAAATGAAGCTTGCTAAATTATTGCTGTATGTTAGAAATTTGCTCAAAATTCATAGTCTGAGATATATTTTCTTAAATAGCTTCTTATCCATTTCCCATGAAAAACGCACTTAATTTTTAAATTATTATTTTTATTTATTTATTTTGATTTTATTTTTTTACACAGGCTGTCAAACAGCGAGATAAACGTTTAAAAAAAAAGCACAACCTCAACCTCACCTTCAATAACACTGTTCATAACACTACGCGTAAAAAATGGCTGCATAATAACGTCGCATGAAATTAGTCTGAATGACAGTATCTGACCGACCTTGTAAACTCTTCGTTAGGAAATGTATTTTTTACACATTTTGAAAGGATTTTAAAAGAATATTATTTGTTCATTCATTCATTATTTGAGTATTATTTGAACTCTAATTTATTTTTGTAAAAAAAAAAAAAAAAAAAAAAAATATATATATATATATATATATATATATATATATATATATATATATATATATATATATATTTGAAGCAGCTTCATTTTCCTGCTAACTCTGAAACCTCAATTAAGAGAAATTGACTATTTATCTACATTGATGTTCTTCGTCTCTAACGATTAGAGACCATGGTATTTTTTTTTCTCTCTGGACCACGAAGGAGTACAACGACTGATATTACCCAGGCTGTCCAGGTGTGTTTCATAAATAAATAAATGAAATAAAAAATAATAAAATAATAAATAAAATAACTAATGTTTTTGACTTCTATAGTGCTTGTCGCCTGTGTTGTTTGAAATGTAGGCCTATAAGATGCAGGTCCAACACGCTTCAAGAACACATGATGTTCTCATAACAACTTAGAATATATCTGAATCATCATCTGTCTCTATAGCTAGGCCTATTGCCTAAAATGAAACCTCCTTGAAGTTAGGAGATTACGATGTTATTGGTCAAGTAAACTAACACACAGAGCACAAATAATTTTATGTGAATATTAAATAATATACGATATAAAATTTCATATACACAATTCAAAAAATAAAGCACAATATTAATCACAAAAAATGTGCAATGTAAAAATGTAAATGCAAAAACAACTGTTGGGAAAAGAGTGCAGCTGGAAAATTATTATAATTATAATTTTAGGCCTATTGATAAAGTAATCTAATAATTTTTTGAATTACTTCATTTATTAACTATATTTAAAAAAAAAATGGACGACAACTACATAAAAATAAATTCACCTTTACATCGCTACACAAATATATATTTTTGTTCTAAAATACTTGAACTCACATAAATCATACCATTGTTTGTATATCCCTATCATTATATCACGATTCAGGTGGAGGATAAATATCACATTCTCATACAACGATATGGACTTGGTTTATCGTAATAAAACATATCCTAATTCTCATCGCCATTTCATCCAACCGTCTGTAAGCCTGAAGTGAGAAAATACTTGAGCTAAGTAGGTCAATTACGACAGTTACTGCTATTGTGGCGGACAGACGTGCCAGTTGCAACGACAGTTAATTGAATTCTGAGCTACAGTTACGCGAAACTTTACGCCATTGCCACCCACCCCAACAACCAGGGGGTCAATCACAAGTCGGGACACTAGAAATAACTTATACAACAGGTAAAAACAGATGCACTGCTCTTTCTTGATTCCTGATATATCACTGTAAATAACTCTCCATCTTAATTGATGCTCTATAAATACGTCATCATGCATGCTGTCATATTTCAATGTGGCACGCGGCTTTCAACTGTGCAATAGCCTACAGAATATGAATTCATTTCGCCTCTATATATTGTATAGAGATAAATTAAAATAATGATGAGGGGGGAAAAGCATGGATCATAGGCTATTATTTGGACTGAGTATTACCGAATATTAATGTACTGTATAGTAAGTAAAATATGAACACATTTTCAGTATTTGTATAGGCTATCGGCATTTTATATTTCTGGGTTTTCATAGCGTTGCAGGTGATGAATTAAGGCAGAGACTCTTGCTATGTTCAAGAGTTTGTCTCCCAACAAGAAAATAGCGTGAAAATGCTGCCAAACGTGGAAATGCATGTCAGCTTGTCGCAAAGCTGGAAGTTATTGAACATTTCTGAATTTAATTAAAGAAATGATTATGGCTTTGGTAAGCCAGGGTTTCAGAAATATTGATGCTCAACTTCATAGAGATTAATGAAAGTGATGAAAGATAAATACATTTAATGGGATTTCCCGTGATGCTGATCATTTTAAGGGGCTTTGCAGCTATTATTTTAGTCTACAGTTGCGCTCCTTTCAAACTTAGCAGATGCACACAGCATTACAACGACGGACTTCAGCGGTGTAAGTGAATATATCGATAGAGACATTTGTGCTTTCACAGATCATTTGAACTTACCAGTGGAGGAAGAAGGGAGCAATGAGGATGAATATATTACCACTGTTTACTTCATTTAATAAATAAATAAATAACTAGTCGTGTGTTTTCTTGCAAAATCATTATTGAGAATATATCTTATATTCGTTTTATGCTAAAAGAGTAGGCCTACATAAGCTGTTTTCTGTTGTGTAAAATTACGCGTATCACGTGAAGCCCAGAGTGTGGGTCGTTTTAAATGCGATTTTTACCTATATATTTTTATTCTTCGACAGTGCACAGTGGCTTTGCGATCACAACAACGACAGCCTATTATTTATTAAATGTCACTTATTTTTCTATGATAAGGTAAAAACAAAGAGAAAATCGTCAATGTGCACGTACGGAGGCTTTCCTTAATTTACACACGTTATTTGGGACTTAGATAACTATATCTTTGAGAAACATGCCGTAGAGGCAGGAGTGACAATTCGTGCTTTGGAAACTCAGTTTATGTTTATATATGAACTACATATAGCCTATTTAAAATTCCTGTGCTGAAAGATCTATTCGGTCTCTGAAAGAAGTCCAAATACATATTAGGAGCCAAAGTTGTTTACAGCCTGGCTACAGTATGGTTATAAACCAGTTTCGTCCGTGATGTTTGGAGCGACTCCCTGTTTATTTACCGATAAATAGGGCGTGAAGGAAGTCCACAACTCCTGCGCACATGCTACTGACTTTTAACAATGCTGTTATAGTCTGTTTCATATGTGTACAGGCATGCTCTGCCACACAGTAGGATGCTCCCAGGGGTTGTAACTTCGAATTTGGTGTTGTTTTAATAGTGCACAAGTCACTGAAAGATCAGACGCCTTGACGTTCACGCGCAAAACCAAGGGCCTCCATTCCTGCAGAGCGCATCT
This sequence comes from Spinibarbus caldwelli, assembly GCA_039654775.1. Lineage (NCBI taxonomy): Eukaryota > Metazoa > Chordata > Actinopteri > Cypriniformes > Cyprinidae > Spinibarbus > Spinibarbus caldwelli. The sequence continues at coordinate 23,556,780 of CM077251.1, forward strand.
TTCTTTTTTAATTACGGGTAACGCAGCCCTGAAGTAACATATGGGACGGGCAGACGCCGTTTTAATCCGCACCCCGCGTTGGTCGATGTTAGGCTAAACAATGGGCTCTCTTTAACCATTCACGAGCCAGAGGCTTCTTATGCGCACAGGTTGCCTTGGCGCTTGGGATAGCAAGAGACAGTCACGGAGCTTTACTGGTCCCTCGGCCCTTCCAAACTTCCATGTTTGTGACAGCTTATCACCCCGAAAAACTAGTCGCGTTACCACATCAAACAATACTAATAATAGCCTAACTGTAGACACATGGTGTATTACGGACATTATTAAAAACGTTGTCATTATGCATTGCATGTGCATAAAAGCTTGTTAATTAGCCAATAAAGTGATCGATTTAGTGTATTAGTCATGCATTTAAGAAATAAAGGTTTCCCCTGATTTACCTTTTAGTTAAAGGCAATTTTAGATCGTTAAGATCTACATCTACTATACCCTTAAATCACTTACTTTGATAAATAATAATGACGATGATAATCATGCCATCAAGGCTAATCAATGGAGCAGCGGGTTATCTATTCTGTCCTGCTCATCCAGTTTAAGCTGTGCTTTTTACACTATTTATTTAAGTTTGTGACATCATCAATGAATCTGATAATCTTGTCAAAGATTAAATTAAAAGGGTTTTGTGCCAGTAATAACAGATTTAGATGTTTTAAAAATGAAGTCTAAAGGGATTGGGTTAAGAGCACCAAAAAGCATGTGATTTTAATTTCTCCGACTGCTCGCATAAATCTGTGGATTTGTGGAGATCTGAAACTGATAATAGTACTAACAGCCTGACAAGTCTGGATGTCTGGTAATATACAGACCACATGCGCACGCACACAGTACAGAATGGTTTTCTGGCTTCCTTCATTTTTCCTTTAAATGCCCCATTGGAATAATTGATTCAAAATAATACATTCTGATTTTTCTGCTTGGAAGAAAAGTGTAGAGGGTGGAAACAGCATACAGAAAGTGTGTTGAACTACACTCTGAGCTCAGTGGCTAGAACCTCAGCCATTGTCATTCTGAGCCTCGGTGTCCTGTATGGTCTTTGATCCTGGTATTAACTACCACCACAGTGCAAGTGAACAAGCGAGATTAAACAGAGCAATATTTGGTCATTTGGAATGGCGGAGGAGAAAGAACTAAAACTAAAATGTATAAGCTGATTATGAAGTCTCAACATATGCTGTGCTGAAACTCTGTGTCATAGCAGTGTCTACTGGTCAAGTTAATACCTATTTAGCTAATGCACGCCCAAGGTCTGCATTCAGAGTCCATTTAGGCCCCCCATGAGACTAAAGTTGTGGATTACGCTGGATGGCACAGCTACACAACATCTAGCGTATTTCCTCTGTTAGGCCTGTAGCCCATTAATGAAAAATCTCCTTAAAGGGACAAATGGAAATACTTTCACAGCGGATTATTCAGACTCTAATGGCAATGTTTTTAAATGTCCTACATGAACAGACAGCGTAAGAGCAAACTGATAATCCCAAACATGAACAGTCATTCCCAGAACTTGGTCAACAGGAATTTACGATTCATCTAAACTGGTGCAAATGACATTCATAAATGTCTATTTAGTTTATTTATGTAGTGCATGTGGTTTACTACGGCTAACCTGTTGTGCATTTGTTCTTTACCTTGGCCAGAAATTGTCCTGGTGAGACACTTTGTAGCTCCCTCCACCGCAAACCCGCTGGGGTCCATCATTAGCCCAATTAAGCAGGTGCACAGAGGAGGTCTTACCAATCATTTACACCTTTCCAATGAGCTCTCGCTTGCTCTTAATCTCTCACAAATAAGGTGTACTTGTTAGAAAGAGTAATGGAGACCACTAATTAATTAGACGAAAACCATGAGATTATTGCTTTGAGACTCTCCTGGATGGACTGTGCTTGCCGCTGAGCCTGTATATTAGTGGAAAAAAAGCCAGGAGAAGGTAGTTAGGATTTGTTATTCTGTCAGTCCCAGCAGGTCATTTCAGACAGCCTAAATTGCTTACTTATTCAGCAATTATTAGCTAATAAACTATATTCCAGCAAAGCATACTTATTCTTAATAATCACTGGTAACTTAGTGTTTAGGATCTGTTAGAAATAGGCAATGTTCACACAGTTACAGAACACAATCCTCCATTTGCATGCTTCATAGCTGTGTCATGAAGTTTGTGGCCTGTGTGTGATTCAAAATTGGTGCCCTTCATTTTAGCCCTGATTTTCACTCACCAACAGTTTTGAGGATATTGCCAACTGCCCGAAACCTAAGGCACATCGGTGCTTGTTCTCACAATCGCAAAGTGTATCAAAGACACGATCTGAAAGAAGCACAGATTCATCACTGATGCCCGTAAGATATTTAGCAGGCTAAATATAGACATTTGAGATATTGTGAGATATTTAACGTATATTTAGCATGTTAAATATCTGGACCTGTTTGTGACTCTGAGTCTTGCAGTATGAAATGTGTTTTGACTGTAAATTACATCGACAATGAGACAGCATAATGCAGCACAAAGTAAAAGTTCAGAGGGAAGAGTCGTAGACCTGCAACAGAACAGCAAGCATGGTTTCTGCAAGCAACCATCTTTTTCACTGCAAATCATCATACAGACAAGCTTCTTGCAGGTTACAATTTTTAACAGAAAGAAATCCAGTCTTCAGCAAGAACTCCTGTAATTTGTAATCTGGGGAATTGTGCTGTGCCAAAACAAGCTCAAGTCTAACCGTTTCTTACCATTCTTAGAACCATTTGGCCGGATGGTGGAAAAGCGGTTTACATGGTTACAGGTGATATTTACGGCTATCGAGAACTGAAACTATTGAGTTACTGTTTTTACCTGCTATTAAGTGATTTCGATGATCTGATCACAAGCATCAGCCATGAAGCATGGCTGTTACCACCTAGTACTAACGTGTCTCAAACACCTCTTCTGTGAGCACTTGTGTTCGATTTTTATATAGGATTTTATATAGATATAAAGCAGTGCAGCTGGGGTTTCAATCTTAATTTGTGTTTTGGTACAATGCAAATGAATCTGAATTCCTTTTTTGGTACGCTTCCTCAGCATGTCCAACACAGTCTTACTACAATTCATAACTGTGCATTGATTAGAAAAGCATCGTTAGCTAACAACGGTCACAAGTTCCATTGAACTCTATTAGTAATGACGAAACCATAGTTGCTTTTGGGAAACACACCCCTGATTTTTTGCAAAGGTTTAGAAGTGGGGTTAGGGATAGAGCTTCATACATTTTTCATACAAATCATACATTTTCATAGAAATCGCATCATATGAAATTAGTACAAAACTGTATAAATAGATACTTTTTCTTGTGAGATTGGGTCGAATACATCCTATGATGTGTTAGGTGTGCAGATGTGTGCATTCAAGACTGATAGCGTTTCCACTATAAATGCAATGTTGTTATCAAGTTATTTCAGGGATCCAATCACAAAACATTATAAAACCCCATTTCTGTATTTAGCACTGACCACTTGATCCATATGGCCAATGATATACAAGGTGGAAAGAGGCCAGTAGTGACTTGAATATAGTCTGTGAAGGTCATGATACACCAAGTCAAAATCAAAGAACTAGAGGCAATAGAAGCAGACCGTGTTGTCACCTCAGATTGTCTGTGTTCGCCAAAAACACACTGCAAAATCTTCTAGCCAACTGGTTTGTCTCTTCGCCAGTGTGAGAGGAAATAACATTCCATACCAGAAGATGGCAGTAGTCTGTATTCATCATTAAAAAAGGGAAACTGGAACTGGAATTGCGGATATAAATCCATTCCAATAGGAATCCAGGTAATTGGGAATTTCATGTGAGGGCGAAAAACTTCCCCATGAAAGTTTCACTCATTAATTTGCCACATTAAACATCAACATTATTTGTATTGCTCAAAAGATTTTGGTTTACTAGAACTGAACTAAACTGACTGGGTTACCATCATCTTTCAGGTCCCTTTCCTAAGCAGGGTAATTAGTCCTCTAAGGGCTCCTAATTCTTTGAGGATAAAGAGGTGATTTGCGCTTGGGAATGCTTCATTATCCTAATCAAAGGCTTGAGAAATCGGAGCACTTGATCGTGCTTGTGAGAGCTCAGTAACTGCTCTTTGTGAGCGGCTGCACCATTGACCTTAGTGCCACTCAGCTTTGCTTCAGGTACTACTACCCATTGTTTCCATTAGTGAATCAACAATTCAGATTCATTAGTTTATATAACGTAAAAAAAAAAAAAAAAAAAAAGATTCAGCTAACTGTGTATATCATTCACCCAAATAACATAAAGGGATAGTTCAACCAAAAATTCTGTCACTATTTACTCTTTTTTTTCCAAAACTGTATGTGTATCTTTTTTCTGTTGAGCACAAAAGAAGATATTTTGAAGAGTGTTGGTAAGAAAACAGTTGCTAGTAGCCACTGACTTCCATTGTACTTTTTTCCCTACTGTGGAAGTCAGTGGCTACCGGCAACTCTTTGGTTACCAACATTCTTCAAAATATCTTCTTTTGTGTTGAACAGAAGAAAGAAAATCATACAGGTTTGGAAAAATATGATGGTGAGTAAATGATAACAGAATTTTCATTTTAGGGGGAACTATCCCTGTCTCCGCTTTAATTTGTAATACCGAGTTTCTCAAAGCCTGTTTTAAAATAAAATAAAATAAATTAAAATAAAACAATATATTTGCCAACAATAAATGGAGAATATGAACAGAGAAACAAAGACATTTGTATTTATTCGTAACAGTTCATGAGCTGGTTTTCAAAATGAATGAAACTTGAAAAAAAGAATGTAAATAACATTTCAAATAACTGGCTTCAGTATTTCTTATTGTGACCTATGTGACACCACAGTGGTTATGTACCACTGGTTATATACTTTTGGGATATAGGTACAAATTCCAGTGAGACCACCAGGTGTTGTTTGAAAGTTCAAATGAGCCAATCATGGATAACCTGCTCTTGGTTACCTCATTAGTTCCCATAGCAATAGCCTACCCATGGGTTCTGGATTAATCTGAAGGAAACAGCATAGTGAAGATACAGTACATCTGATCACAGGATTGGCCCTCCAGAGCTGATGCTGAAATTATGTCATCAAAGAGCTGCTAAGTAACCAGAGTGATTGACAGATTTAACGTCTCCCTGTTTTTGTCCATTTTTACAGTTTTCCTCTAGTTTGCAGTGTCTGTGCCCACCTGTTCAATGCGCAGAGCGGCACAAAGCAAAGCACGCGCCACACCAGACACTCAGCCACTGGTTTTTGTCCCAGTCAGACAAAAGGGCTATTTAGGCTGGGTCACACAACCAAGGGCAGAATGTGGAACTTGAGGGGAGGGGGTGAGGGCATTATGGAGCAAATCTGCTGGGGTTTAGAGTCCCTGGCCGGGCCTCTGGGTGAGTGAGCTGCGTGTATTAGGAGCAGCTGTTTGTACTTGTTTATATGTGGGTTATAAGTCTGTGTTTTCTAAGGTTTCTAAGGTACATCATACATCAAACGTTGGAATTAAACCTTTATTTAAGTACTTATTTTCCATATACATGTTCAGATTAGGAAATGAGATGTTTTTTTGAATACTTTCATCTCAACCCATATGCCCTCTAAGACATTACTGCATAAGCATTTGTTAAAATAGGCTGTAGTTTCTTTGTTACAAGCTTAGAAAATACACTGATGAGAAAAAAAAACAGCAGGTAAAAAGCAAAGTCCAGTGTAAATATACACAGATTGGGTTGATTGTCCACTTGACTACACCATTGTACTCACAATAGCATTTTTATTGACTTCTCACCCCCATGGGACGAGCAGCTGAGGATCATGGGGGTCAAACGGGAGTCCCGACGGAGGGCATTGCTTTTAACCTCATAACACTTTGTTATGGCACCTCACGTCGTAGGCCGGGGTTATGTATGATGTCTATATCAATATGGAGAATAAATATGGATTATTTTTTTTCATCATCCTGAGAGAACTTTTAAAAATGCACACTGGACAGTTTTTAATTTTTTTTTAAAGATGTCTCTTCTGCTCACCAAGCCTGCATTTATTTCATCCAAAGTACAGTACAAAGTACTATTTAAAATAACTGTTTTCTATTTGAATATATTTTAAAATGTAATTTATTCCTGTGATCAAAGCTAAATATTCAGCATTACTACTCCAGTCTTCACTGTCACATGATCCTTCAGAAATCATTCTAATATGCTGATTTGCTGTTCGAGCAACATTTTTATTATTATTATTATCAGTATTTAAAACAGTTGAGTACATTTTTGTCAGGATTCTTTGATGAATTGAAAGATCCAAAGATCAGCATTTATCTGAAATAAAAAGCTTTTGTAACATTATACACTATACCATTCAAAAGCTTGGGGCTCGAGTCAGATTTTTTTTTTTTTTTTTTTTTTTTGAGGGGGGTGGGGGGTTATAGAAATTAATACTTTTATTTAGCAAGGATGCTTTAAAATGATCAAAACTGATGATAAAGACATTTATAATGTTACAAAAGATTTCTATTTCAGATAAATGCTGTTCTTCTGAACTTTCTATTTATCAAAGAAACCTGAAAAAATTCTACTAAGCTGTTTTCAACATAATAATAAATGTTTTTTGAGCAGAAAATCTGAATATTAGAATGATTTCTGAATGATCATGTGACTGGAGTAATGATGCTAAAAATGCAGCTTTGAAATCACAGGAATAAATTACATTTTAAAATATATTCAAATAGAAAACAATTATTTTAAATAGTAAGACTATTTCAAAATTGTACTGTTTTTGTTGTATTTTGGATCAAATAAATCAGGCTTGGTGAGCAGAAGGGACTTCTTTAAAAAACATTAAAAATTTTACTTCCAAAAACTTTTGACTAGTAGTGTATTTTAAAATACACTATGGTTGCTGCATTAAATGAATAATCAGAAAATCTAATTTGCTTGAAAACATAGAATTCACAGTATTTACTGTATATACTTCTATAAATACAAAGTCTACATTTTATCCAAATTCTGTGGTATAATTGATTTCTAATTTAATGATGAGAACAGAAATATAAAGACATTCTGAGCTCAATGTCTAGACTGTACTACGTCATGTTTTTCCGCGTTAGTGAGAGTTGTTTTTGTTTATTGTTTCCTTTGTCGTGGATTTGGTGCTTTCGCGTCGAGACTGTGACCCACGGCGGCCCTTCTGTTTGCCAGCAGTCGTTTGGCCTAGTTTCTAACAAACAACGCATCCATTTATTCTCTTTTCTAGCTGTCATTTTCATGTTAATAAAGAAGCATATATGGAACAGTGGCAATAAGGCTATTGTTGTTGGGACTGCAGTTTGGCTATTGGTGGAAAACAGACAAACGACACTTCATTATTCATTGGAATATATATACTAATTCTTGGTTTTAAAAAGTCAGCCACAAAAGTTATGTTTCCTCTATTAGTATGTGCTAAAAGTGTGTGTGTATAGCACATAGTAAGAGAAACCTCACTAGAGTCATTTGAAAGACAGAGAAATTCAGGTTACATAAGCAATACATTGAGTGAAAGTCATAAAATTCAAAGTTTGTTGAACATTAAATAGTTTTTTGACGTAATATGCCACAGTCAGCTTGAGTGAACTGTTGAGTGAAATATAAAACCTATAGTTTCCTAATGAGCCTCTAATTAGTAGTTTAGAGGGTGGGGTGGGTGTGTTTGTTTGTGAGACAGTTATAGAGGTTTAAAGAAGCTTAGTTTCTGAAAGTCTCTAGTGAGAAAGGAAAGAAACTTATTTGCAAAGGCAAATTATTTGGAATCCGTATTATAATTAAATGGTGAAAGAATGGATTCATTTTACATGTTCCAAGTCCATTTTCTTCTTACATAATTGCTGGAAGAACAAAAGAACCCCTATATTAATTTTCATGGTGTCCACTACAGTGACAGATCCATAAAACCCATTTTATTATACATTTAGGGTGTGATGTTATAACCAAAGCACCATGAGTGACTGCCTTATAATTCTACATGACAGTCAACTTTATATTTATTTATTTATTTATTCATTCATTCATTCCAACATACATTCTCAGACAATCTCAAGTCACTTTGGATAAAAGTGTTTTCTACATTAATAAATTTAAATGTTTTACTGTACAACTATACATGGCTCAACAGATGTGCTGCTTATATAAATCCTATATATATATATATATATATATATATATATATATATATATATATATATATATATAACAGTTATTTTAAATTGTAATACTATTTTATAATATTATTATTATTTTATAATATAATTATTGTTATATATTTATTTATTTCTGTTATTTTTTCCTGTGGTGTTAAAGCAGAATTTTCTAAATTTTAATTTTGTAATTTTTTGTTTAAAAATAACAATAATCATAAAAATAATAAAATAAACAGGATTCATTTGAAATGCATTTTTTTTTGTAACAATGTTAAAGTCTTGACTGACACTTTTGATCAATTTTTGCATCCTTGCTGAATAAAAGCATTTATTAAAAATCTTACTGATCAATAAATAAATAATAATAATCATAAATATTTAACTATATCACCCCCTATGTTGTCTGTATGTACATTTAAAATGTCAGATGTTTTAGAAAGAAAACAATGCTTTTTTTCCATCTGTGAAAATGTCATTGGGTTCCAAAAGTATAGGATTTTTTTAGAGCATTTGCTGTTGTTTTATGGAATATGCGAGTATTAATTATTCCATAATGCTCAGCAGGTGTTTATGTGTACAGGCACACTTCCCGCACATGACCAGCATCAAAAGTGCGTGTGCGTGTGTGTTTGGAGAGGTTATGCAGGGCGTTGGACCCCAGATGGGTTAATGGGAAGCTTAGCATCAAGATTACAATGCAACAGTGTCAGCTTCAGATCTGCCAATGATTGCCCCCAAGCCCACGCGCTGGACCACACGTTCAATATGACCCGCCGGGGGACTGAGGGAGGGGTCAGAGGACAAGAGGAAAAATCATAATATTAAAGACTACATGTTGTTCTTCAAATATAATACAACAAGCAGACTGCCATAAACTGTCTCAGGCATTTGCTGTGTCTTTTTCCCATTCAGTTGGTTATTAAATCATCCAACTGGGAAATATATAATACATATATATTATAAACTCATCTGCTGTCCTTTTTACACACAACATTTACACACACACACACACACACAAGCATGCATACACACACAATCCCCCCCTCTCACCCCCTCACCCCAAACACAGGGTCTGTCCGTCACAGGCCAAGCTGTTGCTGGAGGAGATTGGATGGTTAAGGGCAGAGACAACAGCCCCACTAATTAAATTCTGCCAGGTTAATCCCTCTGTGTCCCCGCTACTCACTCTCCATCCCAAACCAGGGGGAGGAAAGAGACGGATGACAAACAATCAACATTCATCATTAACAATGGCTACAAAAAAATAGAAAAACATAAAAAAAACAAAGAGAAATACAGTGGGTGAAATTAAGTAAACAATGGGCCATTGGGTTGAGATACCATTGTTATGAAAACGGAAGATGATAAAAAACAATAACAACATACACCTGCTGCTCTAAACAAGTCTACTATTGTTTTAAGCTTTAGCAGTTGAGACATACGCTTTTTAGTATGAATGGCCTCATAATAACCTGAATTCAGTATTGAGATTTATATCTATTCTTTTTTTCCTTTTGGAATGCTTTGACTGAAATTTGATTTTACTCGCCATAAATGCTGATAATTAAATGTCCAATTTTAAACATCACAATGCTGACACACCATGAAAGGCACTATAAAGACCTCCTCATAATCAAAAACACTAACATTTCACCTCTAGCACAGCCGGTGGTCTGAGACCCTCCGCCCGGGCCAGAGAGAGCGAGGCCGTCAGTCTGTCATTCTCCCAGCATGCACTGCTAATGAACTCACAGAGGTTCATTGCCCTCCATGCCCTCAAGACCGCCCAGACAGTGAGGAATGGTGTTTTGATGACCTCTTTGACCTTTTACACAATATCTACATGACCCTCTGTCTTTATTACATGGCCTACAGCAAAACTTATCAGCCCACTGGACTGGGACATTTTAACAGTGCCTAAAATTGGTAAAATGATGGTAGCGTTTGTGTAGCTTAACTGGTGCTAACAGCACCAAAGCTCTGGGTTTGATGGAACATGTTGATAAAACATATAGCTTGAATGCACTTAATAAAATGAAAGTGTCTGCCAAAAGGAATAAAAAAAAATCTTTCTAGTTAGGGTTCCAAAGACTCATTCAATTCATTTTTTAATTTATTAAAAAATAAATAAATAAATAACCTATTTTTCCACTCCAAATTCTTCTGATTCATCTTAATCAAATCTAATAAAAACCCAGTAGGCAAAGCAACACTCAGTCACGTTTCAGTTTGGGGACCAGTTCTCACAATTAACTAACTATTAACTATGACTTTTGACTCAATAAACTTCTAATGTGCTGCTTTTTAATAGTTAGTAAGGTAGTTGTTAAGTTTAGGTATGGGGTTGGATTAAGGGATCCAAAATATAGTCATGCAGAATAAGGCATTAATATGTGCTTTTTAAGTACTAATAAACAGCCAATATGCTAGTAATATGCATGCTAATAAGAAAGTTGCTAGCAGTGAGAATTGGTCCCTAAACTAAAGTGTTACCAAATCTTTTATTTATGTTTTATACAGGGCCTCATAGTTTGACTGGTTATCTTAAACAGTTAACCTCTGTGGGCAGATGCTATAAATGCACCATTATAAGTCCAGAAAGCAACTGCCTCCATTAACGGACATTCAAAAGCTGTGTAGTGTGATTGTCCGGACATTATTTTCCAGTCTCTTTGGAGTAAACAGTTGCATGACATTTATGGCTCAGGTGATTGGCTCTAAACATGTTTCTGGAACTGTCTATATACAAGGTCAGCATGTAGGTCGCACACTTCTAAACTCCAGGTGACAGCAGAGCAACTGCCACTGAGATGAATGGAAAGATAATGTATAACTCAGCCCTCATTGGTTTGATACGTAGGGTCTCTGAGAAGCTAAACAGCAGTAATATAATATTTGTCATGGAGGACCTTTGAAGCATGTTATTAAGCTGATAATGTTTCAGCTCTTATAAAATTAGGACAAGTTATTAAAAGTTAAAGGCTTAGTTCACCCAAAAATGAAAATTGTCATTATTTACTTACCCTCATGTTGTTACAAACCTGTATGATTCTCTTTCTTCTGTGGAATACTAAAGAAATCTCTCAGTAAAGACATTGAAAAATCTTAATTAAAGTCAGTGGTGCCCAATGTTGTCCTTAGCTGGTCATGTGCTGGTCCTAAGCTAGTCATAAGCAACAAGCACCTGCTCAGGACCAGCTTAGGACACATGAAGCTTAAACCAGCTCATGACCAGCACATGACCAGCTTAAACCAGCTCATGACCAGCACATGACCAGCTTAAACCAACTCATGACCAGTACATGACCAGCTCAAACCAGCAGAGTAGTAGTTTTCAACAGAGTAGTTCACCCAAAAATGAAAACTACCACATGATTTACTCACCCTCAAGCCAAGGTGTATATGACTTTCTTCTTTCAAACGAATACACAGAGTTATATAAAAAAATGTACTGGCTCTTCAAAGCTTTATGATGGCAGTGAATGGGGGTCCAGATTTTGAAGCCCAAAAAAGTGCACCATCCATCATAAACGTGCTCCACACGGCTCCAGGGGGGTTAATAAAGGCCTTCTGAAGCAAAGCAATGTAAGAAAAATATCTTATATATAAAAAAAAGTGACGAATGCGGAGGCGCAGGGGACAGAGCAAAACAAAAAAACTGGTCACAAATTAGAAGTACAAAACGAGGATTTGTAAAGAAAAATGTTGGAGGATGTAAGCCAAGAGGAGACTGGTTTTCCTTTGCAGTAAACAAAACTTGTTTCTTGTGAGACTAGCATATTCTCACCAGAGCTTACGCTATGCCTACGTCATCCGCTGGAATGCCACTCTCTCGTGAACTTTTTATGGTTTATAAAGTTTTAAATATGGAATTTTTTTTCGTACAAAACGCATTGCTTTGCTTCAGAAGGCCTTTATTAACTCCCTGGAGCCGTGTGGAGCACTTTTTATGATGGACTGATACACTTTTTTGTGCTTCAAAATGTCAACCCCCCTTCACTGCAATTATAAAGCTTTGAAGAGCCAGGACATTTTTTTAATATAACTCTGAATGTACTCGTCTGAAAGAATGAAGTCATATACACCTAGGATGGCTTGAGGGTGAGTAAATCATGAGGTAATTTTCATTTTTGAGTGAACTATCCCTTTAAATATGTTTCTTGAGGTATTAAAGCGATACTCCACCTAAAAATGAAATTCTTCCTTCATATGCACACCCTCATGCTGTCCCAGATGTATATGACTTTCTTTCTTCTGTGTAACACAAAAGTATATGGATTCACACAAACTGTGAGCCCATTTAATGCAAGTGGATGGGCTTTTGAAATTGTCATTTCAAAAACCACGCAAAACAAACATGAAGTTGATAAATCGATGTCTTCTGAACAAAATGATAGGTGTATGATAGAAAAATATGTTAAAAAGTTAAATACTGTCAGTCCTGTCTTCCTGAGTCTTGTCGTTCCCTTCCTCTTGTGCCCTTATTTGGTCTTCCTGTTCCTTTCCTCGTTTTGTGTCATTGTTAGTTCATTTATCTCCAGCCGTGTTTGTTTAATTATCTAGTTTAGTCTCCCCTTATTAAGTCCTCTGCTTCCCTGCCTCTGTGTGTACTGTTAAAAGTCATTCTGTTCGTCATACCTGGTCTCCCTGTGTCATATGCTCCTGGATGTCATTAAAGTTTATTGTTTGAGTCAACTCCTCATCTCCTCGCTCCCCCGAGCAAACGTGACAGAACAGCAGACCAAAACAGAGTAAGCGGCGCTCCTCCTTCCCGTTTTGTTTTTTTCCTGTTTTTGAAAAGTTATTTTGTTCCTGGATTTTCCCTCTCCCCGCTACGATGGAGGTTGCCGCCCGCTTCGTTGCCCTTGCCCGCCGCGATCTCCCTTTCGTGGAGTACTCGCGGGACTTCTGCGAGTTCGCCGTGGCGACGGCGTTAGACGACGCTACCATCCTCTCGCTGTTCTGGCAGGGAAGGAATCTCACAGGACTGTGCTGGAGGGAAGGAATCCTCCGGTGTCTGGAGAGTGTCCTGCCCTGAGCCAGAACCAGCCCGCCGTCATCCGCGGCTCTCCCAAGCCCGCCGCCGTTCGCGGCCGAGAGTATGGCAAGCCATGCGGCCGTTAAAATCTCAGCGCTTCCAGAACGCCCCCGAGTGTCCGCGCTTTCAGAGCGCCCCCAAATCTCTGCGCTTCCAGAGCGCCCCCCATTGCCTGTGCCACGAAGACGCCTCCCTATCTCCGTGCTTCCAGAGCGCCCCCAAGTGTCCGTGCCTCCAGAGCCCGCTCCTCGGCAGCGCCCTCCTGTGCCAGCCCCACGTAAGCGCACTTCCATTCCCGAGTCGAGCCCAGGAGAGGCTCCAGTTCCCGAGTCCAGCGAGGGCTCCTGCTCCCCAGTCCAGCCCAGTGACGGCTCCTGCTCCCCAGTCCAGCCCAGGATGGGCTCCAGATCCCCTGTTAAGCCCAGGGAGTGCTCTAGTCCTCGAGTTCAGGCCCGGAAGCTCCCCCAAGTATTTTTTTGGGGGGGTAGGATGGCTGTTGCCAGAGAGACAGGGGTGGGGGCCATGGTCTTGAAGGCGGCACCGCCATGGGCTCCCGAGCACCCTGCACCGCCATGGCCTTCCAAGCTCCCTGCTCCGCCCAGGGGTCCCGGAACGGGCGCCGCCCTGGAGGCCTTCCATCCACAAACTCTGCCCCTATGTGTTTAATTATCTAGTTTAGTCTCCCCTTTTTAAGTCCTCTGCTTCCCTGCCTCTGTGTCTGCTGTTAATCGTCATTCTGTTCTTCATACCTGGTCTCCCTGTTCTGTGTCGTATGCTCCTGGATGTCATTAAAGTTCCCCGAGCAAACGTGACAAATACTTTAAATACTTCAAAATTCACAATGTACAGACTTTTACGTCAAGCATAAAGTTGGCCGGAAGTGATAGTTTTAATCTTCAAAAGTTTAAAATATTAGTATGTGGGGTAATACGAATAACCTTTGTTTTCATTTTATGTTTTCTCGTTTTAAGCATCAAACTTTGAGGGACCCATCCACTAGCATTATATGAACTCACAGAGATGGATATTTTTCTAAAAATCTGTGTTTGTGTTAAACAGAAAAAAGACAGTCATATAAATCTGACACAGCATGAGAGTGAATAAATCATTATAAATAAAGGATTTAATAAATGAGAGAATTTAGATTTTTGTGTGACGACCAAAATACATGCAGCATTAGTTGAATAACTTGTTGCCACTTGAATAAAACTGAGTATTATTACAAGTTTAGAACGTTAGTGTACTACAACACTGCTCTTGATCATTTTCAGGGGCTCTTTTCCCATTGGACTATATAGAATCCAGAAATATGATGACATGGCCCGAAATAACACAAAATCGAATTTTTGCCTTTGGTTGATTGTTATTGCCTCCATCACGAGCTCATTCTGAGAGGCCTGTTACAGCATCACTGCTTTGTTCTGTGCATAAATTCTTGGCGTTTGCGCAGTCTGGTGGGCGTCACTAACACCACAGACGGGTGGGATGCTGGGAAAGCGAGTGAGCGTGAGCGGTTGGTGTGCCTCTGTCGCGGGCATGCTCAGAGGTGTAATGTCTGATTAGGGGATTACAGGGGAAGTGCTTCTTCGCAGTTCTCTGAGAAACAATTATTAACATGTTGGTGTCTCTAATCCTGGATAAATGCAGCTTTTCAAGAACAACAGAGAGATTCTCTCTCTCTTTCTTCACTCTCTCCTCTTCTCCTTTTAAATCCATCTCTAAACCCCCTTAGTCACTTGAACCCCAAAGCCTAACTAATACCGGTTGAGCAGATAGAGCATTGGTGTGAAACAGTGTCATTAGGAGAATACCTTTTCCAGCATGTGACGCAGAAACGATCCCTTCATCACAACAGACCAACAGGCTGCGTGGAGGAGGAAGGGGGTGAGTTTTACTGTTGGGACGAGATGGAATAAGACGGCATTGTACTTCAGCAGCCTGGTTAAAGGGCATTGGGCTGAGGATGTCTACAGTCTGTAATCTTTTGTTGGTCTGTACACTTCTGCCATGTAATCTGCTTTCTGGTATTTGGGAGGAGATTGTGTGGAGGGTTGGGAATGCTTGTCCCAGGTGGGACAGAGGCCTGTTGCATTCAGTTACTGTAGAACTGGACAATTAATAGTGCTCATCGAGACAAACATCACTAGTACTACTGCTTCTAGCCTACGTAGGCTATTGAACTTCGTTGCTCAAGTCCTTCATATTTGTGGTAAAGACATGAATGAGCAAGGAGAGATGTACTGTTTTATATATACAAGTTTGCAATAAAACTTGTACATTTTGCCAGATGGATGATCCAAAACAACTGAAGAAAGGCCTTATATTTAGATGAGAATATATAGAGACTTGGGGTGCATCTGGTACTACATTTAAACTTGAACTTACTTCACGACCGTTAAAAAAGGATGTTCTGTATAGTATGAATATGGCTAGTATGAATGAAATTCGGACGTACTACATCCGCCATGTTGCCACATGACCTACCAGTGTCAGTTGTGTCGCTTCAGTCCCATTCATAAATCCTCTCCTGTGGGAGACAAGAAATTGTTGAATAAAGTTGTTATTTTTGTTTTCTCTGCACACAAAAAGTATTCTCATAGCTTCATAAAATTACAGTTGAACCACTGATGTCACATGGACAATTTTAATGATGTCCTTACAACCTTTCTGGGCCTTGAAAGTGGTAGTTGCGTTGCTGTCTATGCAGGGTCAGAAAGCTCTCGGATTTCATCAAAAATATCTTAATTTGTGTTCCGAAGATGAAAGAAGGTCTTATGGGTTTGGAACAACATTAGGATTAGTAATTAATGACAGAATTTTCATTTTTGGGTTAACTATCCCTTTAATTAAAATCTCCATTTAAACCACACACCGCTGCCTCCATCCAATCAGAAATCAATGGATACAAGGAACTACCCTACATTTTTTTCTTCTTTTATAAAATCTGAACATTTTCAAACACTAGGTATCATACACTTGCCGACTTTGTTAATAGTTACAGAGGAAAAACTGGCCATCATAAACGACTGGGGATCACACACTACCAGACTTGCAAGTTGTTCTGAACACAACAAACTCGGGCAGAAACATGTGACTTGTTGCTAAAAGATACATGACAAACAAAAACAAAGTGTTCTAAAATCGGCTCAAAATATAAAGCATGTTTGTTATCCTCTGACTGGATAGAATCATAGTCTGAAGCAAAAAAACAACAACAACAACATCGGAGTCCATACACTCTTACATTCTACATCCATACATTCTATGAAATCTGTCAACTCAAATCTGAAGACTAGCTCTGACCTTCAGCAACTAGCGTCAACTTGTCCAGACTGTACTCTATTTTGGTCTTAAGTTGTTATGTTTTCAAATCAGTTTCTAACTTAACCAATGGCACTGAGTTTGTATCGCACTACACATTTGTATGAACAACTGGAAATGGTGAAACCTGTTTGAAAACAGTCATTTTAGTGCCACTAGTAGTAGAGAAATTACACACTGCGGCTTTAAATAGTTTAAGATTTTAAAATGATTGGCAGTTCTATAAGTGCAGATATATAGGAATTAGGTGGTCACGCACATCTGATCTAAAATTTGTCCAGACCAATGTTCCACACGCTCTCTAACACACACATACACACACACACACACACACACACACATTCCATCTCCTATGGAATTATACCCTGCAGCTTTGAAATCAGACACAGACAGGTGATCAAAACAACCCATTAGTGGCCATTGACACACTCTCACCTTCAGACACACTTATGCCTGCTGACTGGGCACACACACATCGAGCATGAGACACTTTGAAGACTTGCACCAAGGCTCTGCAGTGACTCTAGATGCAAGTGTATCTTCTGATGAGTTCAGTGTGGAAAAGTAGTAGTGTTTTATTATCACATATTTTGCCAATAAGTGGGAAGATGACATGAACGGTTTTAGAAATGGCACAAGTAAAACTATTTAAAATATATATATATTTTTAATATATTGTGCATGCTAATTGACCTCACATTAAGAGAATATCTGTAAAATTTCTTTTAATTTAAAATGAACTATTGAATGTTATTGAAAATAATGAAAAAACAATAAATGTTGATAAACCTAAATACTGATGTTAACAATATTATATAACAATAACAAAATCCAAGTTATGTTTCATTCATGGTAAATGTTAGTATTCAGTTTGTTAGTATACAGTATATATATAAGATAACAAATGTTTACATTTGTATATATTTGTGGCAGTGAAAGCATTGGGTTCAGGCTGATGTCACATAGAAATTAAAAAGAAACAATTACAAAAACAGAATGCATTATACAAACACTTTGCAGTACCCAAAAGCAATCAACCCAGCATACACACCTAACCACTGTTAATCCTCTAGACACTAGAAAGCACACACATGCACAAACACACACGCACGCAGACACACACACTCAGCATCACTGTGTTTATCACTCCAACCCAGGCCACCAACACCCGTCAGTCTAATTCCATTTGTCTGTTTAGATTCGTTTTGCTTTAATCTCATCTTGTTTGTGCACATCTGCGAGAGCGACTGCACGACAGAAGGGGGAGGGGCCGTCATTGGTGAAAACGAGCAACAACATCAGGGGTAGAAAGGAAACAGGTATAAGAAGAGAGGGCACAATATTTGGGCATGGTACCATAGTACTACACTGTAGTAACATTATGTTTTTGTACTTGTTTTTTTTTGTTTTTGTTTTTTGTTTTTTTGGACATGCACAAGTAATATCATTATTTGAGATACCAGTACCATGGAACAATATTATAATAATCATTCAGTACCACAGTAGTTAACCTTCTCATGCAAAAGGTCCTTTACAGTGTCCTTTACATCACAGTCTGATGATATATTCAAACCACCATGGGTGATTACCTTTGACCTTTACCCATAATTCCATATGATTGACCTGTTTACTGTATGTTTCATGTTTTTCTGACAACATTCAAATTCAAAACATCTGACGAAACTGGTGACAAACCAAATAATTGGAATATTTACTACCATCCCAGAAAACTAAAATATCTTCTAAGAAAGTTTTGCTAACATTCCATTTTTAAAATGTTTTAAAAAATGTTTGTTCTTGGTTGTGCACATTAACGGAACATTCCGTTTTTAATAAATTTGCAAACATGGAACGTTACTTTTGAATGTTCTTGGAAACAAGGAGTAACATTCTAAAAATTGTTAGACGAACATCAAACTAAAATGTTTTAAAAAAAAAATTCCATGAATGATGTACATTTTTGTGCCAACATTTTGAGAACATTATTAAGACCAGACAACTTTGAACAAACGTTTTGTTTGAACGAAAGAATGTTTGTTCAAAACTTTTTAGAGAACCTTGCCAGAACGTTCAAATGTTCCCTGTTAGATGGAATTTTCTTTTGCGGTAGGCTGATGTGTAACTCTCTCAAAATCTGCTATTGTATTCTAAAAAATAATTTTTAAGTATCCTATTAGTAGACAGAAAAACCATCAAAGACATATGAAAGTACCATGCTATTACCATCTAATTCCATCACTGTCCCATTCTATCAACACAGGACAGTACTAGAGAAACAAGTGCAAGCGGGAAAACAAGCGAGAGCAAGACATAGAGAAAGACTGAAAATGTACAGAACAGACTCATTCAGCTCATTTTCTGTTAGAACCCACGTCTGAAACTGAAAAACAGATGGAGAACAGTGGGAACGGATGGGGCAAGAGATCAGAGGAGAGTCCATTCTGCACCACTTCAGCATGCCGAATTCCCTCCTCCTCCAGAAGGGTGAGGAAGACAGATCTTACTAGGAAGAGGTCTCTTGAGGCAGGCGCTGAGAGCCGCAGCCAGGCCTTCAGGCTCTGGAAGTCTCTCCAGTCAGTCACACAACTCATAGCACACAGGCTTCACCACCAACACAACATTACAGGCCTCTTACACAGCATTACAGCACATCGTATTATCCCGCTCAACTCTCTTCATTAGCCCAATTGGATCCTGGGATTTCCATTTGTAAATTGGGAGCTTTTTAGATTAGCCGGTGTCTGCCCATTATGAAACATTTTCCCAATGTTACCCCAATACTGCGATTAGCTCCTGTCTGTCAGGGTGGAAATGTAAACTTTTCAAAACGTGATTCATCCGTTTAAGCCTTTCACAAATATTTTCCACAAGAAATCATGAAAAAGTGTCAACCAAGCAATCCCTGATTAAATGTTGGTTGCAATATGAATTGTAAACCAATGAAACTACAGTACGCAGTAAAGTTAATCCATTGATTGACCATCAACAAGGCTGTAATGAACAAGTATTAAAATGTGCTGTTTGGATCCAAACATGATTTGATATTCTGAGAGGCTATAGGAATAATTCACCCCAAAATTAAAATTCTTCTGAAACTGGTCATTTTCACCACTCAACACTGTAATTTTCAAATGTCACTCGCACTTCTGCATATACAAACTACCACTTGTTATTCACAGAAATTGCAGTCTGTCCATATCATATGGCCTGAGACTTACAGCGCTCATTTGTACTGTTATTAGAAGTAGTGAAAGCACCAATCCCATGTTGTGTTGTGCTGCTCTTTTGGGAATTTTGGGTGAACTAACCCTTCCACATCCAATAATTTGGTAAGAGCTATAAAGGTGCTACAACATGACTTATGAATAGAAACAATTTAAATGTATTATAGACCAGTAAATTAAAGAAACCATACTTGATATTGCAGCTACATGTGAATATTGCTTCTCTCTCTCAGTGGATGGTGGCTGTGCCATCCTCTTCCTCAGGCATGCATTCACAGCCACAGATGCAAGAGGATGCAAGCACATTGAGGCAGCAAATTATGAAAATGTGGCTCTGTGTCCTCAATGGCGTCGCACTCCTTTAATGTGGCACAAAATTAGAACCAGAGGGAGAAGGAAGACAGGTCCATTTAATTGGAAACACTGCTCTGGGCACATACATAAACACACATCCACTCACTTAGAGCAACTCATCACATGAAAGGTAAGATATCATCTCACCCTTTCTGAGGGTTTCTTCTGTACAATGAGACATCCTCTTTCAGAGCCTGCGGGCATTCATAAAGGTGTTTAATTTGTGAGTTTACCTCACCATTATTTAAATAGATCTACACAAGTATCAGAAAATGAGGCTATTCCATGTTGGTAAGCTGCAAAGCTAAAGGATCTTTTATGAAACGGCTGTTGGTCATAGTGTCTTAAGTCTCTTTTGATATTCCAAAAGGATCACAGCGAGGCCTGTTGCTCAGCTGAACAAATGTTTGAGTGTAGACAGATTATATATAGGCTGCACTTAAACAGTATGTACATGGTCGCCACGTTTTGGCAGCTCTAGTCTTGTTACTGAGGTCCAAAGAAGGTCCTCTATGGTACAGTTCTCTATAGTACTGTTCAACCCTGCTCCTTTGAGGGCCACTGTCCTGCAGACTTTAACTTCAACCTTAATCGAACACACCTGATCAAGGTCTTCAGGGTTATTATAAAACAGGGGTGTCCAAACCTGTTCCTTGAAGACTACTGTCCTGAGTTTAGCTCTATTCAGGTATTCTATTCAGGTATTCAGAGGACATTCCAGGCAAATCTGTGTGTATGCATGTTTTATAAATAAGGCCCAGGGGTCGGTTGCACCAGCTCAGCGTAAAAAGGCTTGGCTTTGCAACGCTCAGCTTTAAAAATTTACACCAGTTGCACAAATAAATCTGCGACCAGGCACAACTACGCCCGGCGCAGACGATGCACGTCCACGCCAACACATTCTTCCTGCAGAACTGAGACTTCATTTATGCTGTAATGGCTACAACTACTAATAATAAAGAACTGAATTGTTCAAGACGTCATAACAAGTGAAGGTACCGCTGCAAACGTCACATTAAAGAGTGCCAAAACCACATTTATAGTCTGTATTTTGATCAAATTTGAAAGCTGATACTTTATTCCTGATTAAAAGTAACAAAGCACAAAACTTATTGCGATTATTGGATGGTAGCTGTGATACAAATAATGAAAGGACTTAAAGATGTGAAATATTTCCAAGCATTTATAGTGTCCCTCCAAGCAAGATGAAGAATGGTACAGTTTCTTTTAATAATCCCAGGTCATTTGTAATATTTTACTGCATAATTACACACAGAAATATATTTTGTGTTAGGTCAATTACTGTCAGCAGTGTAGTATAGCCTACACCGAGATTCACGATTGATATCATGCCTGAAAAGTCCATAAACATTACAGTTCACGTCTGCATTAGTAATTAATTCACAGACATGAATCCTAAAAATTAATAATGTCCGACTAAATGAACTTTTCACTTTACACCTACCTTTGACTAGGCGTAAAATCTAGTCTCAGACATAGCACTACGCCTAGATGCCGCATTTTACTTCCAGCCTAGTCTTACAAGCGGATGTACTTCCAGCTGGTGCAACCGGACCCAGGGGTTTAACCCTTTAAAAAAAAGCACCCCCCAAAAAAAATTCATAATCATATTACTCATCGACCACTAAATGGAGTTACATAAATTAGGTATCATTTTAAAGCTTAGACTCTCAGCTTCACTTTGGTCAGCTCTTAACGAGTGCTGAGCAGTCCCTCTAAACCTGACTGTACCATTGGCGGGATGTCCCCTAGCTGTGCAAAAATTAATAATCATATTTTCAAAACTACAGCCTTGATCAACGCAATATAGGTGTCATTTGAAAGCTTAGAGTCTGAACTTTACAATGCATGTAGCCAAATGGAACTCCTAAGTAGTGCTGAGTTATTTGCTGATAAACTGGAGGAAAAAAATCATAATTCTTGAAATATTATTTTTGTACTATTTACTGTAATATGTCAAAAACATCATAAAGCTCAGATAGCCATGTGTCATTTGAAAGCTCTCACGGAGTGGATTACAACGAGTATAATTGTTTTGGGCTTTGACTAAACTTGAGCGAGTTTTTGTACGTGAGGCCCCACAAGACCCATAAGTAAATAATAAACGATGTAAAATTCAGATCCAGATACAGCTCACATATAGAGGAACATCACCAAAAAAGAATTCTCCTACCTTATTTCCTTCCTGAGTTATTGCATGTCAAATAAGAAAGATATGTAAAATTTCCCTTGAGCAAACTTTTTTTTTTGTCTTTTATCAGCAGTTTCTCAGCATGAGAATGTCCAATTTTTTTATATTTTTTTATTTATTTATTTATTTATTTTTTATTATTTAAAAATGTAAAAAGTTTTCTTTCAAACAATACCAACCTTTTGACTCTCCTTGCTAGAGATTTGGAGTTATGAGTCATTAATTTGGTGCATGTCACTCAGAAAACAATTTTTTTTTTTTTTAAATGCCTACCTTTGTTCCAAATGCTGTAACTTTTGATTTCTTTATGTGATCACCACAAAGAGATACAGCTCACATATAGAGGAACATCACCAAAAAAGAATGATCCCCCTACCTTATTTCCTTCATGAGATATTGCATGTCAAATTAGAAAGATATGTAAATTTTCCATTGTACACACTTTTTTTGTTTTTTGTTTTGTTTTGTTTTGTTTTTTGCTGTTTATTAGCAGTTTCTCAGCATGAGAATGTCCAAATTTATTTATTTATTTTATTTTTTAAAGTTACGAGTCTTTTCTGTTTTGTATGTCACTCAGGAAAAAAACCTCTGAAAATGCCTTCAGGGCTTAAAGGGTTAAAAACTATTCTTTCTATTCTTTGGGCACAAGGGAGAAGGATCTACCTTTAGTATAGTATACAATTATTATCCTAGGCCCTGTAAACTTAAGTTATGGGCCTTCTCTAAACTCTCAGAGCTGAAGGGAGCAACTTAAGGTGGAGAGAGAAAGTATAAAAATTGATGAATGAGTCAACACGGGACATACCTTGGTTTTGTTCTCTATACACTATGCAAATTTAATGAAAATTCAAAGGTCTTTTGGGAGTTAAACTGGTTGAAGTGATCAAACTCTGAACTGGATTAAGAATTTAGGTGGTCTCAAACATACACACATCACCTCCATTTAAATCATGAAAAGGACCCAACCTACTGTCTAGAAGCACTCCAGCCAGTGGATTCCATCCATCTATTCCCTCAATAGCTCCATGGCTTCATTCTTATCAGGGCTTCCCAAAGACACTAGGACCACCACAGACATGAGCCGCTCAGTGTCACCCCCAGTACAGCAGCCAGAGTTTTCATCTCTTCACCCCTCAACCAGCTTCCAACAACCCACCTGAGGCAGTCAACCACAGCTATGTGAGTCCAGGGCCAGGGATTAAACAAAGGTTCAAGAATCAATCCAGAAAAATGGAGACAATCCCTGCCTCTGCCTAATCCCTCTCATTTCTCCTTCCATTGTTCAGGGGTTTATTAAAGAGACAGATGAGGAGACGGAGAAGGCAGATTTTAGGAAAAGGGATGATGGTGAGATGGTGTGGCAGATGACATGTCTTGGGGGTTTAAGGGCTTGTTTGTGGATCAAAAACAGAAGGGTTACACTTGGGCACAGTGAGAAGATGAGGGCCAGGCTGGATCTCTAACAGTGGTTTTCTTCTAAATGGATTCAGCACAGTTTCTGAGATCTTTGATCATGTTACTTTAGGACAGGGATGTCCCATCCTACTCCAGAAAGGCCAAGGTTGGACCCTAATCAAACACATCTAAACTAGCCAGTTAAGGTATTTTTAAAGGAAAGGAAAGGACGTGACATGTGGCCATGTATCCCATACTCTGAATTTGTGCCCATCCAAGTGCACACACTCAGCAGTGAGTAGTGAACAAACACACACAAACAACATGAACACACACCCAGAGCAGTGGGCAGTAGTTGGGGGTTTGGTGCCTTGCTCAAGGGTCTCACCTCAGTCGTGGTATTGAAGGTGGAAGAGACCGCTACACATTCAATACTTCAATCCCCCCCACACACAATCCATGCCGGTACCGAGACTCAAACCTACAACATTTGGGTTACAAGTTCAACTCTCTAACCATTAGGCCATGACTGCCCCATTAGGGATTTAATGATATCTAGAAACTTCCAGCAGGTGTGTTAGAGCAAGTTGAAGCTAAACCCTGCAGGAAGGTGGCCCTCCAGGAGCAAAACTGGACAGCCCTAATACTCCTCATACCTTATAAAAAAGGTGCCTGGCTGACTGAGCAGCAAGGAAGCTGACTTTGCTTTTGGACACAGGAAAAGCATGTTCTTCTGTCTAAACAGAGAGCAATCTTCCACACTGGACAAGTTTCATTTCCTCCAGTCTGTAATGTGGCACGCACATCATAGCCAATTTCACATATTGTGTCTCCATCCCTTCCACCCTCCTCCGCGGTCCTCCATCCCTTCCTCCACTCCCTCAGCAGGAGGAAGTAGAGGAGATTGGCCCCGCAGCTAAAGCCCCCTTTTCAGGCCTGCCGCTGGCGAGGTCTATCGGCAAAGCACAGGGAGCGGAGGTGTCGCTTCTGCTATGGCATTTCGGACAGTATCTACTTCTCTCCGGGTGCGGAGGAGAAAGGAGAAACAGAAGGGGTATTATCAGAAAGGGATGAGAGCAGCGAAGGCATTTTTGTCTTTTTATTCCCCTCCTAAGCCTCGGGCTTTGCTCCCAATCCGATTGGTCGATACAGCCAGGGATGTAAATGAAATGCAAAGAGGAATAAGGCTGGCTTCCCATGTTATGAGTGTGTGTGTGCAACCGCACTGCTCTCTTTGGCTCTTTCTCAGGGTTTACCATTCATGGGCCTCTCTCTTACCTTCCCTCCTTTGTCTCCAAGTCCCTGTGCTGCAATTTCATTTCTGTCTTGTCAGTGTCCATTCGCTTATTTCTAGCACTTCCTGTCTAACTCTGTCCTATCGTGCCATGTACACCATCCTAAGTACTTATTACTTCTCGCTTGCTTGTCTTTGCTCCCTCTGCCTGGCTGGGTTCTCAACTCTTATCTGTTCAGGCACCCCACATTCCAGTGTTGCTGTGGCTCCCTGCCTGCATCCACGGTCACGGCGATTCCATGGGTTCACACAATCCCTCAGATGAGAGAGAGGCAAAAACAGGGACAGGGAGGGACGGAGAGAAAGCAGCTCAGTGGAAGAAGAGATGAATGTACATGAGAAAGGGAGACGTTATATATTGTGATAAGGTGTAGCTGACATCCTGAACTCAGGATGAAACCATTCTTCAACCAGCTGATCGTCGCTGCTGTTAGAACCCACACTGATCATCCAATGACCACAAAACACAAAACTGGGTAACACTTTATTTTAAGGTGTCCTTGTTACATACGTTACATGTGCTTACTATTATAATAACAACTAATTATGCATAATTACATGCAAGCAACCCTAAACGAAACCCTAATCCTAACCCTAACCATATAGTAAGTACATGTAGTTAATTAATATTACTCAGTACTTAAATGTATAATTACACCGTAACAAGAACACCTTAAAATAAAGTGTAACATAAATATATTAATAGTATGTTAATAGTATATTAACAAAAATTCTATCAGAATATATCATTTCATAATCGTTTAAAATCAAACAATAGTTGGCGGGCTCCCTAGGGGTCGCGTCTCCTCTGTTGAAGACTTCTGCATTAAAGAGAATTCAAAGCTGTTTTTGGAGATAGACAAAGCAGAAAAAAGAGACAGGGAAAAGGATGCAGTATTTTCAAATCTGTCCCAGATTAATGGGTCATTCTTAATCTCTCATGCTTGTGCCCAAATTTACCCCCACCCCCCTCAATCTCAATCAGAGACCTTTGTGATCCTAAAGAGAGAGAGAGAGATGCATGACAGCGGGGAGCAAAAAGGATAATTATTCAAAAAAGAGAGAAGAGGAGAGAGAGATGGGGAGAGGTGGAATGAGTGGTTCAGGACACCTTTGATCATCAACTCAACGCAAATTAACATATTGAAAGTGTGAAAATTTTATTACAAAAGAAACACATACACAAAAGCATGTTCAGAAAATTGTGTCCCTTTACCTTCACTGTCTTAGATGTTTGAGTTTAGCATGTTGAGGAAATATAAATTAATCCCTGATTTTTATAACCGACCAATATATCATCTTGCTAATGAAATAATGTCAGCTAAATGAACTATGATGTTACAATGATGCGGTTATGGATCAGTAGCTCATATCCAACAATAAAAAAGATCTCAGTATAAAACCCATGTTCTGACATATTGGTCCATTTTACTTTAAGATGAATCTGTGTGTTGGTAAAATACACATTAAACGTCAGTTACAGTCTTCAGTCACACCTGCACTGTCTTTACATTTTGTCTTTAAAGCTCTCTTTATACTTGCGACCCTCCCTCTTACCTTCTTGTGCCATCTATACCTGTGTGGTGTCATAGCTGTTGTCAGTGTTCTGAAGGCTCTGTCACTTCCTACCTCAACCCTTCTGTCTGTCTCTGAGTTTGTGCCGTTCTTTCTTGAGATGTGTGATGATGGAGCGTATGGCTTTGCTCTGGAGATCGGTGGGTTCTCTCTGAAGGTAGCGGCTGAAGTGGCGGCTGCTGCGACTCAGGAGGGAATCTAGACCATGACCTCTGCCCCCTGATCGCAGCAGACGTTCTGCAGCAAAAGCCAGGTTCTTATCCCAGTTTGCTGGGTAGTCTACCTGGGCATCCACTATTTCACAATATAACTGTCAACAAAAAAGACCACAGAGCTTTAACTATTTGTACAGTAAAAGGCAAAGACACTTGAACAGACAATATTTAACAGCTTTTAAAAGAGATTTTTTAAAACAGGCTTTTAAAACACAACATAACACAACATAAATGATAGAAGACACCAACTATGATATTTTAAGGAACTGCAATTAGTCTGCAAATAATTTAACATGACACATCATGCTGACAAACTAGATTTGCATTTCCTTAAGGAAACAGCAGGGCTTGCAAGGTAGCGAAAGAAAGTGTTAAAGGTTTTAGGTAAGCTTTGGTTTTAGGCTTTGACTCTGTGTATAATGTTGCATTAGAGCCGCTTTGCCGCTTTCATGATGCTCACTGTGCGTCTTTTTTTTTTTTTTTGTTAAAACCATGAAAAAATTCACCATGCAAATTGCTGACGGTTGAATTTTGGATAGCAAATATTCTATAATAGTAAGCCAATGAGAGATTTTCAATCTTCAAACTTAAATTTCTTAAATAAAATGGCACACCAAAGCCTGAGCTTGTCTAGAGAAAAAGTATGTTTAAACAATTACTTACAAAAGCCTGTTCATAATAAAAAGTAGAACAATTAAAATATTTATTGAAAGCTGCATTGCAAGCACTGTAATTCCAAAAAAGGCTAATATATGATTTCCTATTCACATTGTAAGAAAGTTCATAGAGAAGACTGCTGTTCCTTCTCCATGTTCTCAGCCAGGTCAAACAGGAAAAAAGCTGTCTTCATCCTAAAATGTGATGGAATAAAAGCACATAAGTATACATTTGTAGCTATATATGGAGGTTTGAGAGCCATAACCTGTATATTACCTGGCCTGCCACATCTCCTCATTGGCAACTCTCTCTCAGGATCCAGGGTGGAAGCTGACATGGTGGAAAAAACATAAAAATGTTTTAGCATCATTTAATTAGCTGTGTGTAGTTAATCTTACTTTCATAACTGTGTACTTTTGAAAAATAACCAAGTTGATGATATGCGAAGAAAAAAAAATATTCTTTTTATGTATATTCAGATGGCATCAAAGCAGTCTTTTTGAGTACAGACTTTAAATACAAGTTTAAAACCAGCCAGTAATCCAGCGAATCGTATTCTGCATATCTTCAAACCTTAACAACAGCTGATCTTCAACCTCGCCTGTCTTTGGAAGCTCTCTCTGTGGTGAACGACCCATATATTTCTGCATTTCTTCCTTTCCACTGCATTGCTCATAAACGTGCGGCCTCTCCTTCAAAGGAATATTTTAGCGTGTGACTTCCCCGCTAATATTTGGCTGGCAGGCAGGGATGGACACGCTTGTAGTGGGTGAGAGGAGAGTAATGTCACACCATTCAACCCCGATTAACTTGCTGAATACCAGCCGGCTGCAGAGAGCCTCAGTGCTGGAGACTAGAACTAATTTCACTTTATACACAGATATTGACACGCCGCAGTTTAGAAAGTCATTAGGGTGGGGTCAGTGGACTAATAACGACTTTGAAGATGGGAACGGAGGCTGTCTGCACTGCATGGAGTCAGAGCAGTGTTTAAGTGCACTTTAATATCAGCGAGGACCAAAACACTTCAATGGGTTGCACGAGGTGTAAAATGGTGCACTGGTAAGGATGCTCAGACTAGTGATGAACCGAAAGGTACATTGACTAGTATCATTTCAAACATTTATTTACATATACATTTATTTCATTTGGTACACCAGTGGAGTTTGGGGTCCTTGTCACTGATGCCTTTTGGCTTGTTTAGTTGGGGACACTTAATATTTGGCAACATTTTCAACTTGATTGCACAGACACAATTGGAAGAGAAATGAACTGAGCTGGACGTTGACATCACTGAATCAGTGATGAACTGACTTTAACTGGAAAATTGACCGTTTACTATTGTCCTCTTTTTATAGAATTAAAGTTTGTTTGCATTATTGAAAAACTATTTTCCTGTTTAACACTGTAAAGCTGCTTTGGCACAATCTGTATTGTATAAAGTGTGACTTGACATTGGAGTTGAGAAAAATGGATTCAAAGTTTTGGAACTGGTTTTTGATCAATTTCTTTTATTTTTCTTTCCACAAAATCTAAGCATAGCTGAGCCAAACTTGAAGGTTAGACAAAATATGTTTAACTAACCATTTTGCATTTGTAGGGACTAATCACTAACATAAGTACTTAAAAGCACCATAGAATTACAGAGTTTTTTTGGACATGGCAACATGGTAATACCAAGGTTTTTAGACATGTACCATGGAAAGTACCATTGAATTCTTTGAGAACCATTGAATATTATGTGATTGCTGTGGTAAATGAATAAAGTAATCATTTAGCACCATGTATATGACAGCACCATGAAAATCATCATTGGGACTCTACTTAGATATCTACAAAACCTTAAATGCATTAATTCAGGTACATTTTGCTGCACTTTTAGGTGACACGTAAACAAGAAGTGCTATAAGTAATATATTTTTTTTTCTTTATGTCATGTGGGTTTATTAAACTGCCTAGTGTCATGAATTTTTTTTTTGCAAAATGATACTGTCCTAATTGAAGCATGTTTCACTGCACTTTCAAAGTAAAATATCCAGTGACTGGTGCAAAATACCGTGTTTAATTTTCACAGAAACTTAAAATGTCCATTCAGTGGTGCTAAAAGGTTAAAGCTCAATCAAATTTAAAAGAACGTACACTTTACACTAAACCATATCTAGTGCTCTTTTGTGGAGTGCCGTGACTCATGATTCACTGCATCAAAAGTGCAATTGTACCAGGTGTGCTATCAAGCAAGTTTACTGCATCAGAAATGCTATACATATGGAGCTGGTTATGTGAATGTATCTAAATGTATTTGTTTACAAATGATGCCCTATTGTAAAAGTTTTTGAGGTCATAACATAGCATTGTGCAAGAAACAAGTCTTTATTTATCAATACTTTGCCCCTCTAATCATAATTTGTGTGAAAATACCTAAAATCTGTTAGCGTCATGTTCATTTCAGCTGGAAACATTATAGTCTACATACTAACAAAACACATTATGGCCTACCAGGCAATATGTCACTCCCTAATTAAACTACAAACATAAGTAATCATGCTACCTGTCATGTGGCTGGCTCCAGTTGTAAAGGTCGAGTGTTTTTTGGGCCCATTTTTCAGGGTCAAATGGGGTTTTGACAGGTACCAACTGCTCAAAGACGCCCCAGGGCCAACGAGAGAAACTCCTCTCCCAGCTGGGGTCAACCTCAGTTAGACCAATACATACAAACACTGGCCTGCTGTAGACAAACCCAGAGCAAAGACTGAGCATCAGTGATAGTGACAAAGCATCACTTAAAACACAGAAGAATTTTAAATAAATGGAAAAAAAAAACTTCTTGGTAACATTCATTATGTTTTACATGTATTTAGTTAATGTACATTCAAATAAAAAATTAAGTGGTGATTCATATATATTTAATATTAAAGGTACATAAATCATTTGTTATATAATGTAACATTGCTTGTTGTTATATGTTACTAATGAACGTTATTATAAAGTGCTGTTCTAAAGAGTGTTGCTTCTGTTGCCAAACAACATGTTTAATAAAACTCCCCAAGGAAACCAAATAAAATTATTAGATTTATACTTTCAATATCTGCATAATCCAGCAAGAAGAAATAATAAAAAAAAATCTTTAAAGTAGAGTATTTTAGAGTAGAACTGAGTAAAAGCTTTTAAGCCTGTCTGTTATGTTAGAGCCATTTTAGATCTTGAATCACAGGATCCACATGGCAGGAATATAGAAACTGGCTCTCTTAACAAAACAAGCAGGTTGCTGATTGTTTTTCTCAAGTATTTATTTCTTATTCTCTCTGTTCTGCTTCCCAGGGAAATGACTAGTGCTTATTGCCCCCCTCTCAGAGGCCGGGGGCTTTACCAAGCAAATACTGCCGTCTGGTGGAGGGAGGCAGTATAGATGGTTCATCTCTTTTGCTCTTCCAGTGTGGCATAAGAGGTAACAGATGACATGTAATGGTTCGCTATCTCTAGTGCATTCAGAAAACTGTTCTATGAAAAATACGCACACATTATAATTTAAATATCATTTGTAGCATATGTACAGAGGGCATATGAAAACCTGAATCTTACTGCATACTGTGCTTGAGAAACTGCTGAATGTTTTCTTTTCCACGGTGTTGATTGGATCCCACCAGCGCCCAGGAAATGTGACTCCAGGTAAATGCTTCTGGAGTTTTGCCACATACCAGCTATACATCATCATCTGCAACATAAAGCACGTTTTTGTTTGTATTTGTGGCTGAAATAAATTAGACATGTGTCAGGCTGGATTACGGACCTCCTGGTCAACAAGGCTGAGGTCTGGCCGGAGACCCTGGCAGTAGTGCAGGTAGCGCAGCGTGTTTCCTGGTAGATCACCACAAGTCAGAACCAAGGAGCCTGCCGGCAATGACAGCACAACCTCACGGGCAAACCTGTCCACCACGTCATTACCGCTCTGATCACACTCTCTGTAGACACACACAGACAAAAACACTGAAAATACCTACTATAAAACATGGTATGAAAACAGTATGTGCAATGTTGCTTGAGTTGCAGTCAGGTGTTAACTAGGGCCACAATATTTTGTATGTGTATATATAGCAGGGGCTTTAAAACTTTCTGATGCTGAGGTTATTATCGCTAACTAAAACTAAAACTATTAAACCTTTTTGGTAATTTAAGTAAAGCTGAAATAAAATGAAATGTAAATATTACTTGAAAAACCCAAAGTAAATAAAAATTTGAAATAAGTTTAGGTTGAAGTACTAAAACAACAGGAAATAAAAAAAACTGAAATTGAAATAAAAATGATATAATAATATAAAGAACTAATAAAAATGACAAAAGCACATAACAAAATTACTAAAAATAAACTAAAATTATGAAATCTATATAAAAATAAAGCTGATTCAAATATTAATAAAAACTTTAATAGTATACAAAAATATTTAGATAACTGCTGCAAATACGATGGTCATTTTCAGTGGAACAATATACTGTAAAGCTACACATTTTCATGCATAAAAACTGTGCTAAAAAGTCTTTATGCTGTGTCAAAAAAATGAATTTATTAATTATAATATTTAATAAATATGAATTGCTTTAAAATATTGCACATATTAATAATATCGCAAAGACAGCAAAATTGCATATCATTTACTACATTAAAGAACTGGCTTTTATATTGTCATTGTACTAAAGTAAACTGTTAAGTTGTTAAAATATGATATTAAAATATTATCTTAAACATAATATCTTAGACTTAAACATGTAAACAAGTAAACATGTTAACTTTGATTGCAGGTGTCAATATAAGTTCCAGTATAACTGGAAATAAAAGAAAACTAAAACTGAAATAAAAATGAACCTAAATAATAATATTAAAAACTAATAAAAATGACAAAAGCACATAACAAAATTATAAAAAAAATAAACTAAATTTACTATGAAATCTATATGAAAATAAAAGCTAATTCAAATATTAATAAAAACTTTTAATAGTATACAAAAAAATATTTAGATTGCTGCAAATACGATGATCATTTTCAGAGGAACAATATAAAGCTACTTATTTTCATGTATAAAACTGTGCTAAAATGTCTTTATAATGTGTGAGAAAAAAGGATCTTTTTAATTATATTATTTAAATATGAATTGCTGTAATATTGCAAAGACAGCAACAATTATTATTATTTTTTTAATTTAATAATTGGCTTTGTACTGTCATTGTACTAAGCAAATTGTCAGGTTGTTAAAATATGATCATAAAATATTATCTTATACATAATATCTTAGGTGAACATTTTAACTTTGACTGCAAGTATGTGTATATGATAAATATTAGGTTTCAACATAAGTAACTTTAGTTAGTTTATCTATCTATCTATCTATCTATCTATCTATCTATCTAGTGTGATATCTGGCCTAGGACATGATAATTACCACCAGATTTCAGTATTTATTGCACCTCCAAAATCCCAATTAGGTCAATAATGCCTGTTTTTGTAAGTCTTTAGTGAAAAACAGTCTGTTGTAACAGCTTTACAAAGACAGTATTTGATACTGAGAGTTTGTGAGATGAAAGTGATCTGAAAGTGATATAAAAGTTTGTGAATGTACCTGCACATTCATTCAAAAATACTTTAACCACATGAGCAGTGATGTTTACTTTGAAGAGTTTGCACAAAAGTGTAAGGATCCGTGACATTATCGTTCTTTCAGCTATTCTGCAGTCAGTTGCTCTGTTTCTCTGTGAGCAGTGAGGTGAGCAGTGATGAGGTGGAACATCTCTCGGCTGTAATCAGCCTCGGACAGGTGTGATGAGCGCTGACAAGAGTGTCAGTCTCACCATTGATCAAAGCGCCACAGTTTGTGGCAGCGATGTACCAAACCTCAGCACTCTAATCTACATGACTGCCGTGGCTAGGATGTCTAATCAAGCACAGAACTCGCCTGCTTTAATCTGCATGACTAGCGTGGCCAGGACGGCTAATCAAGCATAGAGTCAAAGCTGCAGAAGAGTGCAAGAGAGCTTTTGCTTTGATGTGTGCTGAAGCATGGAGGAAATGAGGAATTCAGGGAGTGACTGCCATGGTCTGGATGATCAACCACAAATATACAAAAAACTCAAGACTCTGATGGTTCAGCGAGTCTGTGATGTTAATGCAGTATAATGCACACTGATAGGCCCACTTCAAAATAATTAGTATTTAGACAGGACATAATACCAATCTGCATTTGTTTGACTACTGTAGTCCGCCGATTATAAAAACAGATATTGATTTATTTTTTATTTTCTGCACTGATTTTAGGGGGAATGGTGTAAAAACTGAAAAATCGAAATAAATATCAAGTAAGAGATAATGTCAGCTGGTCATTATCACAAAAACAAAAGAGGTAATACAAGAAGTGATACATGAAATAGCATAAAATTATGGTTGTCAGTTATACAAATATACAAACAGTAGCCTTTTGATGATATTTAATATTCTGAGTAGAAATAAATAAATATGATTTATTTATTTATTTATACTCAGAATGATGTTCCTCTGACAAATGATGGTTCCTCTGACAAAAATAAATAAATAAAATAAAATTCTTTGATGAATGATGACATACATCATTCATGTAAAAGCCCATATATATTCATATATGAAATCTACTACTTTTATGGTGTTCAACATCAGTTAGCATATAAATCAGTATGAAAACATAAATATATGTCTATTGCTATCTAGCCAGCACGTATTAAACTGCTTTATTAGAAATGTCTAATAGCAACATTTAAGATCTTTTTCAAAGCTATTTAAGGTATTTCAAGACTTTTATGAATTAAAGATGTGTAAAAAGTTTCATATCATCCACTGGCACCCAGCCTATGTGACTGTGTGTGAATGGTTTACCTGTGGTTTAAGCTGATCATGTGTGAGATAAGGCCTGCAGTGAGTATCCAGGCTCCTGTGTTCCACAGCGTCCCCCAGCCCAGATGCCCATTCAGCCAACACACGGTCCAGCTCAGTCCCAGACCAGCCAGAACACACACCCCAGCATCAGCCTGCAGCCAGAAGCGCTCCACCTACATACAATACAGTATCCTCACTGAACGGTCTCTTCAATATCTTGCCTTATATAAGAAACATAACTGTTGGAATTGTATCACTCACCACTCCCAGCAGAAGAGGCTTCTCAATGTTCAGGTTTGCTCTCCAGGCAAAGAACACAGAGTAGATGCTCATCATAGTGACAATCAACCAGACTAAAACACAGCGTAGTCTGGAGGATCACAAACATGCCGTTAGTCAAAAAAAGTTTTATGATTACATTGCCCTAACAATACATTGAAACTACATCTGCAATACAATATGATGACAAAACTATTTATAGTTACTATTATAACTAGTTATATAGGAGAGGGCGGTAGTAACATCACATGAGCACAAGTGCTATTATACTGAATATCAGCATAGCTGTGACTGCCTGTAATATTGATATTGCTTTTATACAGTTCTACAAATAAGAAGTTGATCTAATTTCAAACACAATATAGTTAGCTAATTTGTTGCCTTTTGCTCTGCCGAGAAGAACTAAATTAAGTCAATAGTTTACCACAAAATTAGTTCATGGAAGAATAACATGTAATCATAATTATTTATATGTCACAACATAATAGTACATAATATCAACAATATTTACCTTCATACATTTTCTAAAGCTTTCAACACCACCTCCCCCATTCAGATTTAGTGGTTCAGAAATAGCCATTGTACAATGTATACTATCACTCAACATTTTGGAGTCAGTAAAATTTGTTTTTTTTTTTTTTTAAAGAAATGAAAACTTTTAATGACATCAAAGACATTTATAATGTTTATGAAATAAAAATTATTTAAAAATAACTTTAAAAGTTACAAAAAGTTATTAAAAACAACTATATAAAAATGTTGTTTTTTTTTATTTCAGATAATTATATAATTCTGTTCTCCTGAATGTTCTATTAATCAAGAAATCCTGAAAAAAATGTGTCATGGTTTCGACAAAAATATTAGGCAGCACAACTGTTTTCAACACTAAAAAAAAGAAGGAAAAAAACATAATGTTATAAGTTTAAACTGTAATTATTTTTCACAATAGTACTGTTTTTCCTGTAATTTTGTCAAAGAAATACAGTCTTGGTGAACATAAGAGACTTGTTTCAAAAACATTTTAAAAAAATCATTCCAACATCAAATTTTTGAACAGTGGTCTAAATAAAGTTCAATTCAAGTGATCAATTTCTGTGCCACTAGAAGCACCAAATAAAATTGAAACTGCAAAATGGAAATGAATGGAAATGCAGACCTTAGGACAAATGCAGACAAACAGGTATTTGAGCTACAAACTTACATGTTTGACCGCTCAAAAAACAGAGCGATATTTTGAAAGCCGCACACAACCAGTGTTTACATTTACAGTAGCCTCTGTACATTAAACTGAGATGGAAGAAAACCTACACACTTCACCTTTAAACTTTTATATTGTGTAGTTTTCCCTCACTTCAGTGGATATCATCCAGCTATGTCTTACCTGTTCCACAAAGACAGCAAAATGCCAAGAAGCGCCAGCACTAGTACTGGAGCAGACAGATCATTCACACAATGATTCCACTGAGCCCTGAGACACAAGAGACACACTTATCAATACATCCACTATGTGTGCATGTCTGTGTGATGGACAGAGACTCAAACTGAAAGTGCTGTGAGTCTCTGAATGTTTTTTTTTTTCAACATTAAGTGCAGTCTCGTGACAGCCTTCTCTCTATCTGTCTCGCAAACCCAGTCAATGGCCAATTTCCCTGCTGAAAGAGATAGTGCCCTGCCTGTGCCTTAATACCCATCTCACTCTGACAGCTTATTTAAGCGTTGTGTGAAAGCGAGTGTGTGAGAGAGAGAGCGTTTGAGCTCCTTATGGCAGGTTTATGCTGTGACATGCTTGTTGTGTTCCCCTCTCTGGCTCTCACCTGTCCATCACGCTATGTGGCAGCTGTGGGGGGTGATGGGAAACGGCTGATTGGTACTAGCGGGACATAAAATAAGCTCTCTTTCTCTGGGGACACCCAAACGTTTGATGAGGAGACGACCCGAGTCTCGCATGATGTGTTACACCAGTGTCATCAGAGAGGCTGTGAACGTCACTGATCGTTTCTAAGCCAGTGCAACACAACAGATTTGTTATTCCTTACAGGTTCAGCTTTGCAGTTTTGGAGGGAAGGGGGATCTACGGTACAAGAATTAACTATGGAAGAGGTATTAACAGAGTCATTAGTCTTTATTAAAGCTGTCACTTAACGTAAGTGGAAGAACACTTAGACAAAAAGAAAAATATTTGCAATTTATTTTACAGTGCATGCACTTATAGTGTACTGGTAATATATGGTAACTGCATTAGTTAAGATTAGGTACAGGGTTAGTATCTAGTTATTACCCAATTATTACTATAATTATTACCCAATTATTACTAAATACAAAATAGCCTGTACATGCAGAACATGACTGTAACAAGACTTGTATTATTTTAGTATTAAATAACAATTAATTATTGCAATTACAATATCAAGGGACATAATCAACAATTATGATTTTTTGATAATATTAAATAGTAATAACTGTATCATTGAAATTAAAATGTGGATTCATAAATGAAATCAATTGTACCACTCTAGTATTTGCATGCTGAATTGCAACCGTTTTTATTTTTGTCATTTTAAATTATTTTTATAGTGAAAGTTTTTGGTCACTAATACCTACTTTTCGTTCTTGAAGTTACAATCTGGATTTATTCATCAAATCATAAACAAAATGGAAAGTTAATATGTTTTGCAATTTTCTTACACTCACCGTAACATTTTTAGGAGGTTCAAGTTTTCATCTGTCTTTGCCTGCAATCAAAGAAATACACAAGCGGTACATTAAATTCAGAGGTCACACTTTATTTTAATGTCCAGTTCTCGCCAATAACAAACTATTAACTACGAATTTGCCTCAATAAACTCCTGACTTGCTGCTTATTAATAGTTAGTAAGGTAGTTGTTTAGATGTTGGGTAGGATTAGGGATGTAGAATATGGTCATGTGCTTTATAAGTACTAATAAACAGCCAATATGTTAATGATAGGCATGCTAATAAGCAATTAGTTAATAGTGAGAATTAGTCCCTTTACTAAAGTGTTAACGATTCAGAAAATAAATGCAGCATGGAAATAACCTCACATTCTACACTCAATTTGAAAACATGTTTTTTTATTATTGTTATTATGAAACACTAATGAAGCTGTTGGTACCAGGATGAAGGTGCCGTATTCAGCTCAGAGCAGGTGTGTGAGGAGGCCAGGGAGAGACGTCTGGTCTCCCCAGCTCCAGAGAGCTCTGTTGAGGTAGGAGGAAATGGGCAGGTAGATGTAGGGCACAAAGCCAGCCAGGAAACACGTCCCCAAAGACACCAGACCAAAGAAGGACAAACCCTGTGGGCAATGCATGTCACTTGTAAATGATAGATCCTTCCATTGCCAAGTGTTCAAATTTACATACCAAAACGTAATTATAAAATAACAGCAAGACCTTCAGAAAACAATGGGTTATGAATACTAATCTCTATAATGCTGTATATTTATTACATGATGTGGAGTTCATAATATCACTGAATATGCTCTTTGAAAAGTAGTTAATGACATTTTCATGACTGCAAAATGTTGACAAATTGACAAAATTGTGGGAAAGCTGAGTGATTATCAATACTTACATTGTGAGTGTAAAGGTGCAGGAGGGCCCAGGGACTTATGATGACAACATATAAGACTAGTGTGTGCTGATTACACAGGCTCAGCCCACAGAAGAGCGCCCCGCATAGAGCAAACTGAGAAAAGCCAAAAATATATATAGAACTATGCATCTTACAACCAAGATGTATCCGTTTCAAACCAACAATGATTTTGCATCCATAAATATCAAATGGTTTGAAATGTAGTGCCTTATTCTTGTGATGAACACACTCTGCATAGTGGGAACAGGCCGAGAGGGAGAAAAGGACGTCCACAAACAAGTTGTTAAGAGAAAAGACTTCAGCCACGACTGACCACTGCCATACCAGCCTGGACACCGCAAAAACTCCACCTGCCAGGACGGCCCCTGGACTGGGACCAGCAATCCTGAACACAGAGGAGACAACAGTGATGAACTATAAATACAGTTTTCCAATGTTTTCTGACATAACATAAACTTATGCTGCAACATAATCTGGTATGTAAAAGAAAATTTATATATGAAGCAGCAAATCAACAATTGACCAACTGTAACCATTCAAATATGCTTGAAAGACCAAAATATTAAATCAATAATTAACACTGATGGTGTTATGTTGTGAGTTCTGGCAGCATAAGTTTAATTACATAACAAATAAACAAATAAAAATAAAGGTACAGAAGAATCATTGCGCTATTCAATTTAAGATGCCCCAATTTTATCACAGCAAAATAATGACGAATACATCCACACCAACAGGTGTCAGTACAGAGCCACTAGTACTATTCGGATAATTAGGGACCAGATAAAGCTTTTCATATAAAGTTGGATTTATAAGTATATCCAACTTTATCCATGTTCATAAAGTACACTCACGTAAAACGATTATATATCATAACTGCGTGATTGCTTGTATCGTCGCAAAATGTAAACTACTTTATATTATTGCCCAGTTTTAATCTGCTAAAAGTGACTACAAGGCATGAAGATACTAAGATATTGTAAACATTAACTTCATGATTTTCTGCAACACTGCTTTGAAACAATGTGTGAAACAATTACGAAAAGTGTTAAATAAATAAATTTGACTTGACTTGACAAACAAGTACTGAGTAATATTAATTAACATTACTTACTATAAGGATAGGTTTAGGGTTAGTTGCTTGTAATTATGATTCATTTACTGTTATTACTATAATAAGTAATGTGTAACTGTTAAATAACATTTTATCTGTTATTTTAAGAAAAAAAAAAAAATCCAACATACAGTGATACAGTGCGCTGAAATTGCTCATATGTATACATTTTACCACATAAAACATACTAGAAAAAATGCAACTGCATAGGCTCAGAAATCTTGGCAGGATGTAAAATAAATCCTGTTTACCTATTAACTCATGAATTCATAATTGGGGGGAAATCTCTGCATGTTCACCTGCAATGCCTATATAATTTGAGACTTGACTTTGACTTATGACAAAAGACTCAAGACTTGACTTAGACTTGGACTCCAGCTGGGAAGAATAAGATAGGACACATGGCCGGGGCGAAGTAAAAGGAAACGCCGGACAAAAGAATGAACGAGCGAGGTCAGCTTTGTCTGTTGGAGACCCGAGAAGACAGAAATGAAGGAAAGCAAGGAGAATAAAAAAAGTTGGGAAGATGCAAAAGAGAGAGAGCCGCAGAGAAGAAAAAAAAAAACTCAGCCCGGTCTCCAGCACACTGGCTTGGAAAAATTTTAGCGGGCTTGACAATTAAAGGGGGGTGGTAGAGGGGGGAAGCGAGGCAGTATGGCCCTCTCCTCATTGTGCCGAGTGGCTTAGAGTCCTCATCAGCCTATCAGCTAAGTGACAGGCGGAGAGCTGCTCTATTCAGCGGCACAGATACACGCCGCGGGCCAAGCGGCTGCCAGCTCCCTCCTGACCCCGCAATCCCTCGCCGCTGACAGCTTCAAGCTCCATGGCAAATTAGGCGCTCTCACATTACAATCGCACAAGACAGATTCCATTAACGGTATCTGAAATTGAGTAGAGAGCAGGGCCCTCGCCTTATCAGACCTGACTCATAAGCAGCGGCGGCACCGCCGAAGCTCGCGTGCTTAATCACGAGCTATGATACCATTTAGACGTTTCCAGCGCGCCTCTGCCTGCCGCTGTGATAGTTGGCCACAAAAGAGGCTGATGAGACTTAGGAGAAGGGGAACAATGGAGCTTTCGCAGGGAAAGCAAAGTAAGTCAGGAAAAAGGGGAGCGGAGAGAAGGATACGGATGGAAGAAAGGAGGAAGGATGGTGTGTGCGGAACTCGCGCTTGCTGACTACTTCTCTTTTCTCTTCTCCCGCTTTTTTGCACACTACTTGCCTTTCCTCTCTTTTCTTCTCCCATCTCGTATGAGACGAGGCTGCGCGTGTGCGCGCAGTCGGACTAATAGCTTGTCAAAAGCAGGCGGGGGGGATTCTTGGTGATATCAGCTTCTCTCTAGTCCTCTTTGCTTCTTGAGGATGGGGCTGAGGAAGACGAGGCACGGTGAAGGTGCGGACCCCCCGCACCCGCGATTCTGCTCCTGCTGCGTGCCAATTAACCCCCAGCACACGTCGGCGGTTGGGGGGCCGCAGCTGGGTTGGAGCAGGGGTGCTATCCGGAGGTAGGCAAAATATCACATCCTCCCCTGTCATCGCTTCAATGGGGCAGCCTGACAGTCCTCCTCTTGTCTTTATTCCTCTGAGGGGGCTTGACACGGACCTCTTTAGGAGTGTCTGTCTGCTTGAAGGAAGGCATGTGACACGTCCT
The DNA here is from genome assembly GCA_039654775.1 of Spinibarbus caldwelli. Classification (NCBI taxonomy): domain Eukaryota; kingdom Metazoa; phylum Chordata; class Actinopteri; order Cypriniformes; family Cyprinidae; genus Spinibarbus; species Spinibarbus caldwelli. The sequence goes on from CM077251.1 coordinate 23,597,848, forward strand.
GCATTCCAGTACATGTAGGACCACCTGGGTTTCCTTCTCTCTCTCTCTTCAGTGATAAGGTGAGAGGGTGACACTTGCACACAGCATCAGAGGCTTGTTTGCTGTTATCGCGTCTGCTGTGCGGGATGCTGCTGTGTTAGTGTCTCTGTAGTACTTCAGTTCAGAACAGATAGGCGACTCCAAAATAAACACTGCAACTGTGCAAACATGCTTGACTACATCATTGCTTAGAAAATTACAGATGCTGTTTATCTAGCTTCTTTCTTTGAAATAAATAAAAAAGTAGAGCTGTTAATGCAATTGAGTGTTTATTTAGTACAGTTAACGTTTAACAGGTATGACTAATATGTAAATTCTCTAATAAGAAACTCAGTTATACATGAACTTACAACAGTGATAACAGTATATTATGCATAATTACAAGAAATTAACCTTAAATCTAAACTTATAGTAAATACATGTTGTTAATTAGCATTACCCAGTACTTTTGTTGGGTTCCATAAGTAAAATTCCCATTCCCATTTTCCATAGGGGAACTGATTTTTAACAATAACTTATAAACCTTTAAAGAGAGACCTGGCCCTGGGAACTATAAGGCTGCTGAAGCCACCAACCAACATTATGTCAATTTTTTTTTAATAATTGTATATAACAGTAGGAATTCTGGTTAAAAACTACATCTGGTGAAAAACGATTCTATGATTCTGCAGCAAAAACTCCACCAATTAGAGAATGGAGACAATCAAATAGCAGCAAAAGAACGCCCACATACTCTTATGAAGCACTGGAATGATACAATCAAATCAGCTTCCTACACTCTCAAAAAAATTTGTATATATATTTTGCAATAAATTAAAAATATACTGTTTCTATATATACAACCAACATATTTAAACCAATAGTTTTATATTTCTCCAGCATTTTTAATATGATTATGTCATTCACAATGCTGCATGGAACAAAGTCTTGAATCTTTGTCTTTTTTTCTGATTTTCAAATATTTTTGTGCTTCAAATCAAAATTGTAATATAATGTTGTAATTCACCTCATAGCTGATTAGTTTGACTCATAGCTTATACCTGTAACTTTTTTTAAATATCTTTATGGGGGGAAAATGAATGGGAAAAATAGGTACTGTTGCAGTCTGAATCAAATGGAATAAGATAACTTAAGGGTTTATTTTTTTCCCCATTTAAACTGTATATTATTTACCATTCCAGGTTACAAATGTACAGAACTGTTCATCTTTTCTATCATACAAATTCACGCCATTGGTCAACGGTTTCTTAAACATTTTGACAGTGCCACAGAGCCTGGGTGTTTACACTTTTTGGTGAAAAATTTCACCAGACTTTTAGTTTGTATCTTATGTCAGTTATCTCACGTGACAGAAGCCCAAAGGACAATTAAGAAACATAAACCTTAAGTATGGCCCAGCTGAGCTACGCTTATCTAGACAGCCTCATGTTTATGATAATGTGAGGTCTTATTTTCATTTAGAAATGCAGTGATGATACTGTGCATAGTGTGTGATTCTTTCTACATGGCATTTAGAGTATAAGGTATATTTGTTAGCAACATTTTTGTTGATGGTGCAATTATAGAGTGACTATAAATTGAATTCTAGTGGAAGCTGTGCAAAGTATTACTGTCATACAATCTCCGGTAGACTTACTGTGTGCATGTATTGCACCTATGGACATCGTTCTGCTGGGTTGAGATGTCCCTCCCCATGGGACAGCGCATGTTAAAAACTAATAACTCCAATCCACCTCAAACAATACCGCCAATGGCACAACAATTTCACCCAATTCCATCTTAATCCCCCACTGACACACGTCATGTGGACATAATAGACAAAAAGAAACTGTGTATATCATTCAGCAAATATGCATTTTATTTTCTACTAGTGCATTATTATTTTAATTAAGTCATTAATCAACTGTAGTATTATGTGGCCCTATGGAACGCATGCATTCTGGGAACGGCTGATCCTCTCCTTGCATGACTCCCATTAAAAACCGCCTGTGGAGACAGTTTGGGAAATGTAATATTATAGCAATATTGACTTCTGATGCAACAGACACAATCTTAGGCCTCCAGGCAAGGGGAAATTAAAGTGATGGCACAGCACAGTGAAATGGCCCTATTTCCCCCATTCTGAATGGGGTAATGAGGGTTTAGACGTCTTCATTAAACATCTGTTAATGGAAATATTACTGCACATCTTTAAACAGTGCCATTGGTCATGCTGAGTTGCAGAACATGAGGCCTGTAGTGCATGGAGATGTTTAAAGGAAACATGTTAAATACAGCTTAAGCTCTATGGAAAGCATCTGAGTTTATAGAAAAACGCATTTGTGGTAATGCAAATGTAATGGAGGTCACTGGCATGATTACACTGGTTTAAAAGCAGTACACATTTTTATGAAATATTCAGTAATTATTTTTTTAAATAAAAAAAACATTATTTGACATGTAAAGTTGTCTAACACAGGTAATGTTTAAATGTTATGGCAATAATTTCAAATCAGTGTAAAAATCTAGAATGAGGTCATGCAGAGTAAGGCATTAACGTTTGCTTCTTAAGTACTATTAAACAGCCAATATGCTAGTAATATGTATGTTAATAAGCAACTAGTTAATAGTGAATAGTCTTCCCTAATCAAAGTGTTAACCGTTATTTTAAATGTTTATTCTGGTACTGTACTACCGCTCCATTGACTTCTATTGCAAGCGCAGTATTGTCCCCCTTGTTTGTTATTTCAAACTAACGGATGACTCCATATTATTGTCTGTGGTATTCAGCAGCAGCTGCCAATAGGGTTTAAGTTGCATTTAATCTAGAATATTAATTTTTTTCAAGATACAAAGGTTCTTGGCATGAAAAACAAAGGGTGGGCGTCATAGCTAAAGAGAAGATATATTTACCAAAAATGAATGGCTGCAAACCAGAGCGTTTTAGAGATTAGACTGGCTAATAAAGCATATGCTTAAGCTGCCAGGAGCTGTTGTTTCTGGGTCGGTGATTTACCTGACAACAGAGGTATGCGGGAGGGGGCAGCCAAGGGACGTGGGAAACGACAGCGTTTTTTTTCTTAGTCTTAATCAGAAACAAATACACAGAGCTTCAGTTCTGAAATCCATGTTGTAGAGAAGTCAACAAGGCACAGAACAAGATGGCTTGAATAAAACATTTTTGAATACAGTCTAGTTCACTCGAAAATGAAAATACTGTCATCATTTACTCACCCTCATGTCGTTCAAAACCTGTATGACTTTCTTTTTTGATCCATTTAATAGAAGTCAATAGTCACCAAAATTGTTTGGTAACCAAAAATCCTCAAAATATCTCCAAAACAAAGTCACACAGGATTGGAATGACATGAGGGTGAGTAAATGATATCATTTTTGGTTGAACTGTCCCTTTAAATGCTCATATTTGCATAGGCTATCACATTCTAACACAGGTACTGCTCTCATGAAGAAACCGTCTTGTTAATAAACACAGCTCACCTTAGAGAGCCGTGGGGTGACAGAGTGAGTGGAGGGTCCAGTAACGAAAGCGCAGTTATGACCATATGGTAAAGTGCCTTATATGGACACAAAAGCACCGGGACAGGTGGGCACCGGAGCCCAGTCAGCTGTGATATGAGCTGGTGCATGCAGAACTGGACCCGTCTGCTCTTGGCTGGTGTGCACCCTCACAGGTGCGGTGGACCTAGGACTGAGGAGGATGGGTGGAGCCACCTTCGCCGACCCCGCAGCCACTTCTATTATGTAATCGACATCATAAACATACAGAAAATGCTAAGTAATCATTGTGTTAAGAGGTCAAAATGTGTTCTTACTAGGCAGTATTTTAGGACATGTACAAAATTTTTTTAATTCAGTATAATTCAGTCAATGATTATGATTATTGTTGATGCC